>CAUYLG010022933.1:0-44226 GCA_963573385.1 Cacajao melanocephalus
CGGTGGGGGTGGCTACTGGGTGCTTAAATCGGGCCACGGCTTACCTGCCTGGGGGACTGAGCAACACTCTTTAAAAAAAAAAAAAAAAAAAAAAAAAAAAAAAAAAACGAAGTGGGAAGCAGGAGGTCATATCCAGAGGAATGTAAAGCCCCCCGAAGACCTTCTCCACAGAAGATTGTCAGACTATTCAAGCCTGGCATTGCTCTGAAACTGATAAGGACTCAGTTTCAGAGCAATGCCAGGCTTGAATAGACTGACACAGAGGGCCCTTCTCTGCTGACAACTTTGGGAGTGACCCAAGCCACTTAAGTTTGGCTGTTTCAACCAATGTGCAAAACGTTACCCTGCACTTTGCTTCCTGCTCCTGGATTGAGAAAGTTCATATTTAGTTGTGAATCACAGGTATATAGAGACTTCACACACTAATTCCTAGGGAAGAGAGCTCCAAGGACCAGATAGAATTATCCTTAAATCAGGAGATGATGAAATAGATGCTTAAGGAGCATAACTCAAAGCAGTGTGGACTTCATAGATATCCAACCTAAAGAAAATGATATAACCCAACATGGTTCACTTCCTTTCTTAAATAGCTACTTTGTCCCTGTTCAATTTTATCTACAAATATATTAAGAAAATCAAGCATCACTATAAATGGTAAACCTGAATCATTAAGTAGTACTGTGTTCCCCAGGCTGAGAACTTGGCTAACCCAGATGGATGAAAACATTCCATGGAAGACAATAGTAAGGGAAAATGCCTAGGCCTGATTTTCTGCCCTCCCTCTTATCACCAGCCCTCCCCTACTCAGGCCTGGATGGTGGGTGGAAGATACCACCAAGTGTTTATGATCAAATAAACTGTAAAACATGGTTCTTAGGCTGTGAGATACTTCCTTCTTCCCTCTCAAACATGCTTATGCACATTTGCCTACCAGCACACATAAAGAGACAGCGGAAAAGTCAGAAGTGTTTTCAGGTTCTTTTCTTTAAAAAAAACATCAAAAACCATGGACCTGGTAGCACTCCAATTTCCCATGATCCCACCCCCACCCCTCTACACAATAGAAACTGCACATGTAAGAGAAAGTCTTCTCTAGTCAGGTCAGCCTCCCAGAATGATGGCCTCTGCTGAGTAGAAGCAAGACCCAGCCCTGGAACACTGGGTAGAGTAGGCATGTGCTGCCTCTCAGAATACTCATTTACTTTTTGGCAACTTCAAAAGCCCATCCCTCCAGCAACTGGTTTCAGTTCCCTGCTGGGAAGGTTCCCGGATTCTTGGAGGCTGCTACAGTGATTTCCTAGAAGTGAATACAGAAATACCCCCTTCCCCAACAACAACAAAACAACACACACACACACACACACACACACACATACACACGCATGCACGCATCTCTGGGATCCCAGTGCTCCAGGGCCTAAGAGGCAACAGTGTAACCCAGTTTCTGAGTGTATCCTATAAACTGGAGATTCAGTCTAGCTGACTCCTACTGCACCAGCCTCAACCTGAGAGCCCACTCCAACTAAGTCCCTTCACCATCCACTCTTGGGATGCATCTGAAAGAGAAAGCACTGGTTGGAACTGCTATTTTAAAATTATTAAAATAATTTGCATAGCTAAATTGTAGATCTAAGGCTTCCATGAGTAGAAGAGTTAAGTGTCTGGCAGGGTGCTTATGAAAACACAGAGCTTCTTAAGTTCCACTTTTGGTGTTATTGGACAGCAGACAAACACACATATACACATGCACCCCATCCAACATCTCCTTGTCTCTTCTCTGAGGCAATACCCCAGAGTATGCTAAGGGCCTCCAAAGATGGAAACGGGCTAGTCAGAAGAGCTGCAGAAGCTCCTACTGGGATGATCTGACTAAGCTGCCTTCTGGGCTGGGAAGAGGCAGGTACAGCACCTGCCCAGTAAGGAGGGAGCCATGGGTAGGTGGTAAAGCTCTAAAGCCAAAGTTTGTTCATTATAAAGAACCGTCTAGAAAAGTCTTGAGCTGGGGGATGCAGAGGGGGTAAGGACACAAATAGGAAGACAGTCAGTGTTTAGGCTTAAGGACTAGATGACCCTCCCCTGGCACTGGCAATAAGAGGAGACCCAGAATGACTGGCATGTTTTTTTCTGTTGTTTTTTTGAGACATAGTTTCACTCTATCACCCAGGCTAGAGTGCAGTGGCATGATCTCAGCTCACTGCAACCTCTACCTCCCAGGTTCAAGCGATTCTCTGGCCTTAGCCTCCCAAGTAGCTGGGGCTACAGGCGTGTGCCACCACGCCCAGCTAATTTTTTGTATTTTTAATGGAGATGAGGTTTCACCATATTAGCCAGGATGGTCTCGATCTCCTGACCTTGTGATCCACCCGCCTTGGCCTCCCAAAGTGCTGGGATTACAGGTGTGAGCCACTGTGTCACTGGCATGCTCTTTTAAGAAAAAGTCCAGACTTAGGGCTCCTACACACAAAGGGCTCCTCCACGTTCCCTCAAAGATGGAGGCAGCAGACACCAGGCCTAAATGGAGCACCTAAAGACATTTCCTAACAAGAAATCAATAGTCCCTCAACCCAGCAACCACCTATCCACAGCTTCACTGTTCAGCATAGAGAGCCAGCCTCTAAGGTCATCCCAGGACACAGCTCCAAATCGGGGATCTCTTACTTCCCAATTACAAACTCCATGATCACAACTTTCAGTTTCTGTAGAATGAGTCTCACCCTCCACTAACTATCCAGTCTCAGGATTCCCTGATCTTCCTGAAAAGCCATCTCTTGAAAATACAGTTGTTTAATCCAAATCTTGGTCAAAACTAACTCTTTCCTTGGTCAATTTACCATCTATCCGGGATTGTTTCACCAGTAGCTATGGGGTCTGGGATATCTTAAAACTTCCCTATCTCTAACTCTCCTTACCCATTACCTCCCCCCACCCCACCCCCAAATAAACAAGACGTATGAAAAGTCTAAGTAATAAATAGTTGCCCATAAGAAATAAATTAACATGGAGCTCTCTAAAGGGGAAGGAAAGGAACAGGAAAGACTACCAGGATAGGCAACTGGGGGCTCAGTTCTACCCGTGAAAAATGTCTTTTCCAGCCACAGCTTTCACTCACATACTGCAGTGCTTCTCCCTCCCAGCCTCTGCACACAGACAACCTTCCGTGCTGGAAAGGGAGAGCTGCTCAGAGATAACCACCGGGGTTAAGAGACATTGATTGGTAATGCCCATTTTCTCTCATGAATTCCCCCAAATTCTCAAACAAATGTGGCTCTGAAAATCAGGGACTTGAGTTAGCTGGGCCTTCTCTTCACCCAACCAGAAGGAAACTTGTGATTTCCATGGCTCTTCTGGGCTCACCCTGATGTTCACACTAATAGGTGCCATGAACCACCAAACTCTGATTTCCATTTAAAGAAAGATAAATTCATTTTTCAGTTTCCCTCTTAGTTCTTCCCTCCCTCCCTCCCCTCCCACCTTCACCCCGCTCTGTTCCATACATGTACATACATACATAAACATACATACATACTCACAAACACACATACCTGGTCAGCTTCCTTCCTACCCCCTAAAAACCCCACTTCACATGGGATCACAGTCTGCTCCCCTGCCCACCTCCTTTTCTCACTCATTCTTCCTCCCTTCCGTACCCTCCCCAGGCCAAGCTAAGTCACCCAGTAAGGCAGCTCTCTTGGGAGAGAATGTTCCCAAAGACAGAAATGGGACGTGCGCTTCTACACTCAGATGGGCGAGCAAGCAAGCAGACAGCATAAGCAAGGCAGGAAGGAAAAGAGGCTGCACTGCCCCTCCATCCCTGTTTTGGGTCCCTGATTTGCCACTATTGCTGCTCTGTTGGACTTTTTTTTTTTTTTTTTTTTTTTTGCTTCTTTTGTTAAACAGCAACAGTGCTCTGCCACTATGGCTAACCACCCTCCTTTGTTCTCTTCCTTTTCCCTCCTGCCAAGTGTCCTTTTCTCAAAAAGTCCAAATTACTGCCTTCCAGCTTGGTGGGCAACCTGCTGGGGGCCCCAAGTGAGGTGGGGAGGGGCTCCCCCGCTATTTCCCAGTGACTTCTATCACATCATCGTCCTTATCCTCATCATCATTGGAGCTGAACCCCACCTCAGCAACCTCATGAGAGTCAAATGGAGGCACCTGGGACCGAAGGAGGCCACCAGCTGGGTAGCCGGCATGTGGGGACATGTAGCCTGGATAGATAGACATGCCCCGCGAAAGGTTGCTGGGCAAGACAGGGGAAGGAAAAGGCGCAAACATCCTTGGCTCGGACAGGAGTGGCTGTGAGAATGGGAGTGAATAGCTGGGTAGTATCCCTGGCACAGAAGGGTTGAGCATGAAGGAGGGGTTGCTGGCAGTGACTGAGGTAGCCGTGGAAGAGGAACTGACGGGGCCTGCTGGCACCAGAGGGTCAGTAGTCACTGGAAACACCAGGCGGGCATCTGCCAGCAAATTGGACAGCTGGTAGTAGGAGGGGGTACTGCCCATAAACAGGGAGTTCTCCCCAGCCTGGGAGGTGAAGGGGGTGGTGAGGTTATGGTTTAAGGAGACGGGTGGCATGGCAAACCCGCCAGACACTGGATACCCATGTTCATACGGCTGCACAGGGGCTGGCAGATGACCCTTCCTGGACCGCCGGCGGGATGACTCCTGGGCAGCAGGTGGTGTGGCCAACTTTCGCTTGTGGCCCCTTAAGTCCAGCACTGGGTGCCTATCACCACAGGGCTGGCCAGTCACCAAGAGGGAACTATTGAGGCAATGACCCCCTAGTCGAGGCTCAGTTCCAAGAGCTGTCCCAGGAACAGCACTGCTATCCACAAGTTGGGCTGGTTGGCCAGGCAGGGCGGCATTGATGCTTGGGGAGCTCTGACGGGATTCCCGGGCAGCAGCCACATCTGCATACTGCTGAAGCTCACTGATGATCTCTGGGCTGTCAGGAGAGACGGGCCTGGCCAGCCCCTCAGGGTCAGGGGCTTTGGGTGATGAGGCACTGTGTCTGCCGTTGCTTGTGGACTCGCGAGAAGGTCCCTGGGAACCTGGGGACAAAATGTAGGTAACTGAGAACCAGAGTGGCCAAGGACAGAAGAAGGGTAGAGGAGAAAACTTCATTAAAAAAAAACCCTGTCTTGTAGTCCCCAAAATTCTAATTGTTTGATGTCTAAACAACATCACCCAGTCAACCTTTTCCAGTCACAAAGAAAGAAATTCTTTGATCTCAGAAACAAGTCTATCCATGACAAGGCATGTAACTTTTCTGTACCCCAGTTCCCCAAACTATAAAACTATACCAAAGTGAATCCTGGCCGGGCGCAGTGACTCACGCCGGTAATCCCAGCAATTTGGGAGGACGAGGTAGGCAGATCATGAGGTCAGGAGATCAAAACCATCCTGGCCAACATAGTAAAACCCCATCTCTACAAAAAATACAAAAATTAGCTGGGCATGGTGGCACACGCCTGTAGTCCCAGCTATTCAGGAGGCTGAGGCAGGAGAATTGCTCAAACTCAGGGGGCAGAGGCTGCAGTAAGCCGAGATCGCGCCACTGCACTCCAGCCTGTGTGACAGAGCGAGACTCCATCTCAAAAAAAAAAAAAAAAAGAACTCCCCCCCCACACACAAAAAAAACCCCAAAGTAAATCCTATGAGATAAAGGATATGAAACCCTAAGAGATTATTCTTAAAACTAGTCAGGCATTTTCTGGCAGTAAGAAACAGTGATCAGTGTGGGAGAAAAAGGAAAATAAAGCTAAAAACAGTTCATTCTGATTTAAAAAGAAAACAAAATCCATAGCTATGAAAAACAACTGGGACAAATGGGAAATCTCAATTTTGGCCTGAATACTAGGTCATTTTATGGAATTGTTAGCACTTTTATTTTCGTTTAATAATGATATTGTGGCTAAGAACAGAATATCTTTAATCTTAACAGATGCATGTTGAAATATTTAGAGATAAAATGACATGATGAAAAAGATGACATGATGTCTTCAACTTATGAATGACTCAAATAATAGAAAGAGAGAAAGAGAAAGAAGGTTTATGAAAACTAACAATCATTAAATCTAGGTGCAGGGTATATGGGTGCTCATGGTGCTATTTTTCAACTTTTCTGTATGTATGAAAATTTTAAATTTCCATAATACAAAGCTGGGAACAAGAGCGCTCTAGCCCTCTAACATTCTAGCTCAGGAGTGGGAGGATAATTGAGAACTACTCCCACTGAGGGGAACTTGGCAAGAGTTCTTAACATTGTTCATGTGCCACACATATACCCTTTGACCTGGCAATCCCACTTTAAGGAACATAGCCTATTATAACCACCTTTGTGAAAAAGCACTGTCAGTGATGGTAGAGTAAAATAATCAAAATGTATGTTGACAGGGAACTAGCTGATATAGCTCATCCTGTGCAAACCTTCAATGAAACATTTCTGAAGAAACGATAAGGAATAAGCTATTACTGGTAAGTGAAAAAAGGAGTAATATTTTATAGTATGTTAGCATTTGTTTTAAAAAGAAAAAGAAAATTGGCCGGGCACAGTGGCTCACACCTGTAATCCCAGCACTTTGGGAGGCCGAGGTGGGTGGATCACTTGAGGTCAGGAGTTTGAGACCAGCCCGGCCAACATGGTGAAACCCCATCTCTACTAAAATTTCAAAAATTACAGGTGCGTAGTGGCATGCACCTGTAATCCCAGCTAATCAGGAGGCTTAGGCAGGAGAATCATTTGAACCAGGGAGGCGGCAGTTGCAGTGAGCTGAGATTGCACCACTGGACTCCAGCCTGGGTGACAGAGCAAGATTTTGTCTCAAAAAATATATATATATACAAAGAAAATGTATGTACATATTATATATATGCATTTGTGCATATGCGGGCACGCGCACACACACACACACACATGCGCGCGCGCGCACACACACTCTCATGCACACACAATCCTGTACCATGTAGAAAATATCTCTGAAAAACCAATGAGAACACCATCTCCAAGGAGGAGCAATGAATGGCTGCAACCATGACGGAGGAAAAACTTACTTTTCACTTTACCCCTTTTTGTACATTTGAATTGTGAACCATGTACATATTATCTATTCACAATACCTAACCAAAACAAAGAAAATAAATATTGTTTGGAAAGTAAAAGCCATCATACCTGAGGCAGCCATTCGACCATCTTCAGGAACCTTTGGTTTGCCAGTTGCCCGGACAGCAAAGATCCGTCCATCACTGGTACGGATGTACGTCCCTAAGAACAGACATAACGAAGACAGTTAGAAGCAGAAATCAATACAGTCAACCCTGGGAAACTCTAGGCTACGTGCCAGGGGCTTGTACACAGTTATACAATTAGGTAATATACCATCTCCCAAGAACCCTGAAATAAGGAGTGGGGTGACTGAGCTATGGACTCATAATTATTCATTTATTTCACAAACATCGGCTACATGACTACCATGTGCCAGGCACTGTTCTAGACACTAGAATGCACAAGGCAGAAAAAGGCCCGGTCTCATGGAGCTTAGTCTCTTGAGAAGGAGACAGACTTACACCAGAAAATATCAGGAAGGGTTAAATGCAATGGAGAAATAAATAAGGTGCTACAAAAGAGAAGAAGTTGGCATCCTATGTTCCCAGGTACTCTGGCCCAGGTCCTCCTCTTGATCTGGGAGGAAGGAGCCTTATTGCTTCAATATACTCTCTCCCCTAGTAGGAATAATTCAAGAAAGACCTGCATTCTATTCCCACAAGGCACTAATCTATCTTCTCTTCAGCCTTGGGTATGTCATTTGATCAACCTCCTTGAATGTCAGTGCTGCCTTTAGGCCAGGAGTTGGCAAACTTTTTTACAAGAGCCAGATAGTTTTTATAAGGGCTTTGTAAGTCGTATGGTCTCTGTTGTAACTCCTCAATTCTGCTGCTATAACACAAAAATAGCTAGACATGACTGTGCTCCAATAAATCCTTATGGACTCTGAAATGCGAAATTCATATAATTTCATATGTCACAAAATATTACTCTTTTGAGTTTTTTTCCCAACCAATTGAAAATGTAAAACTCATTCTTATCTTGCAGATATTACAACAGGTAGCAGGTTGGATTTGGCACATGGGACATAGAGTTTGCTGACCCCTGCTATACACTAGGAAGAGAGCAGTAAAGGGGGCTGGATTTAGACTAGGATGAATCCAGGAAGGAGGCTGGGAATGATGTTCTCTGTGATTCTGGGTATTTCATGGCACTTCTTCCCTAACCTCAAAGGTACTCTAACCCAATAGAGGCTAAGGCAAAATCTCCTTACTGAATAAAAAGCCTCAAAGAGCCTCACACAATGATGGGGCTTAAAGGCTAATATGTAAAACAGGCTTGGTTAGATGTGGGTACAGAAAAGAGGTGGAAAAAACAAGCTTAGATTGTGTCTCAACACTGTTTAGCCCAGATTTTTTATTCCACCAACCTCATATCCCTCTGCAAGGAGGACAGATGCAGATGTGAACTTTTAAAATTACCGTATGCAAAAATTCTACCATGCAACCCATGTGTAACTCATCCACATAATATATTTCCTATCAGGGGACCCCCACCCTGCTTCAAGCAAGTGGGTAAATATATGTAGGCTTATAACCCATTCCACCGCTCTTTCCCTCCAATTTTGGTCTCTTTGTATCTACTTGTCCCAAGATTCTCATAAACATGACAGCAGGATACAGTAATGTAGGAACCCTAATTTCCTTCTTTTAAACCACTGACTAATATCCTACTGGGCTCAACGCAACTCCACTAAGCTCCTACAGATGCTATTTTCTCATTCTGTTCCCAAATGTGATATCCTAATGGGATGATTCCTAAGCCCCGTCTAGCTCAAGCCATATACATTTATTCTTCTTCTCAGCTCAGCACTCTCAACCAAAGGCAGGGGAAAAGTCCTTGGTCAGGTTCTCACCTTTTGTCCCACGGATGATGTGGATGCTCTCACCAGCATTAATTCTTGCTTGTACATCTGTGGTGCTGTTGAGTCCAGGAATAACAATATCTAGGAAAAACACAGATCTTAAATTTAGATTAAACAGGGCCTGACTGAAGGAGAAGGGAAAAACAGCAAAGTCCCACACTACCCCAGTTCTTCATTGGTTTCCCTACAGCCTCTCAGTGGGACGGAGATCCAGAACTAAGGAAGGTGAAGCAAGCAGGGTCTTTCACAATCATCTAAACAAAGAATGCTATGAAAACAGGAACCTTGTCAGAAATCTGAGCTGATCATCTTTGCAATCAATTTCCCTTGATTTAATTAGAAATTCATAGTTTTTGGTGTGAAAAATGTTTTAGTTCAGATAGTTGTTTCTACGTATTTTTTTCCTCCTCCCCAAACTATTTGCATATATCTGCTCCACATCGCTTTAGGCTCCAAAAATGGCCTCATCTTTTTCCTGGCTGGCATTATCCCACACCCAGGAAAGAGTATTTTCAGGAATTAGTAGATAATAGGATTACAAGGGGCTCTTTCTTTCATTTGTTTCAAATTTTTAACTTAGAAAAATCAATTAAGACATTTTCATTAAAATTTACTTATTGGTCGGGCACAGTGGCTCACGCCTATAATCCCAGCATTTTGGGAGGCCGAGGTGGGCAGATTGCCTGAGCTCAGGAGTTCAAAACCACCCTGGGCAACATGATAAAACCCCATCTCTACTAAAATACAAAAAAAAAATTATTCGGGCATGGTGGCACATGCCTGTAATCCCAGCTACTTGGGAGGCTGAGGCAGAAGAATCACTTGAGCCACCCTAGGCAAATGGTGAAATCCCATCTCTACTAAAATACAAAAAAATTAGCTGGACATGGTGGTGCACTCCTGTAATCCTAGCTACTTGGGAGGCTGAGGCGGGAGAACTGCTTGAGCCCGGGAGGCAGAGGTTGCAGTGAGCCAAGATGGTGCCACTGTACTCCAGCCTGAGCAAGACTCCACCTCCAAAAAAAAAAAAAGCAAAATTAAATTTATATATTATAAATATTGCTAAATAACAAGATAAAAACAGGATCACAAAATGTTTTCCTTCCTAATCATACTGAATCACAGAATCAACTCCTGGAGTGGATGGGTTGGCTACCTCCCACCACTGCTGACTAGCTCACATGCTCAATTTATATCAAACTCGAAAAGGAAGAGGCAAGTGACAATTCAGGTCTTCTAACTATGTACAAAGGTTGACAGCTGTCTTTTATACTCAGATGGCTCTACAGTCAGGCAGGGCTCAGCATATTCACACCTCTGTAAGAACCTGAGACCAACCCTGAGTTCCAGTGACATTTCCACAATTCCTGCAGTGCTCAGAGTCTATACCACCCACCAAATCCAAGAAAACCCAGTTCTGTGTTGTTATTCTTAAGATATTTCACTAGAATCCAAATTCCTCAACACCAGCAACTGTTGTCTTCCCTATTTTTACCAACAGTGCCAAGATAGTAAGGCCAAAAATATAAAAGGTGTTTAATACATTATTTTCTAAATGAAAAAAGTAATTTTAAAAGGGACAGCACCTCTGCAACAGAACCTAGGAGTTCCCACCTGTTGTGGTGACCACCTTCTGTACAAGGACTCCTGCACGCTGCAAGTAGTTGATTGGAAAGTTCATGGATGGATTTGTGCTGGAGGCAGAGCTTACGCTGCCTCCCAGTGGGACATGCCGGGGCATCATAGGGATGGGGGTGGACTGTACAGGACGAACACTGGCCACAGGCTTTTCATCACCCTTCAAAGTTGGCTGCCTATAAGAGAAAGATAAGGACACTAAGAGAATTTGGCAGAACAACTCTTGCCTTTTTCCAAAGGCTACAGAGCCTCTCCAGACTACCCATTCTATACCATCAGTTGCTGCTCAGAGAAGGATCAGAAGAACTCGCAGGGTCTGGTCAACTCAAAAAGAGACTAGAAGGCAGGACTCAGTTGCAGCAAAAGAGACAGAGGGAAAAAGTCTGTCAAAGTCTAAGGAGAATCAGATGTTGGTGGAATAATGCTTTCTGGAGATGGGAGACAATATTTGCTCCTCTAGAATCTGGACTACCTACATTAGGAGTTAGTCACTGAAGGGAAGTCAGGAAGCTGTCAAAATGCAATAAGGCAGGAAAAGCTCTCCAGACCACAGCATATGCTAAGTTGAGATGGGCAGAATTTTCCCCACTCACCCATGGAAAAGGGGGCCATGTAATGCCACAACTTTAACCTCTTTACTTTCTCCCAAAAAAAACTGGTCTGTCCCAACTTTAACCATCTTTACTTTCTCCCTGAAACCTTGAGTCTCAATAAGTAATACAGACACCTCTCTCTCTTCTGCATTACTTTTCATTGAGTTCCTCCTAGCTCCTGCCTGGCCCAACCTCCAAAGTGTCCCTCCAGTCATGATGACAACGAAAGCAGCAGCAGCCAAAGCACTGTGTACAAAAGACAGGCTTTTACTGATTTAAGATTTTTGAAAAATCCCTGTCTACAAGCTTTCTGAAGTCCAAATCTTTGGTCTTTGGGCCTGGGGGTGGTAGGGGGAAACCCTTGGACTGGTATGTTCTTCCTCATCTGACTAAAGATTGGCATATAAAATAACATTTTTATACCACTCTGCTGTTGGTGCTGGTCTGCAAGACTCCTCAATCACATTGCTCTTAGGTTTTTAAGGGCCGCATTGAGCAGCCCTTGGTCCCTGTGGACCTCCAAGTTCCCAGATGGGCCCCAGACTTGTGCTATCTGGCCTGTTTCCCCAATGTCTTCCTAGAATGATTTGGCAGGAGTTAGAGGCCCTGGTCAGGTATCAGTGTGACAGAAACCCAGACCACGTCCCATACCCTGCAGGGGCTAAGACTAAGAATTTGGGTAGGAAGTGTTCCTGGCATGTACCCATGTGGATAAAAAACTCAGCAGGGAGGCGGAAGAATCGCTTGAACCCAGGAGGCAGAGGTTGCAGTGAGCCGAGATTGTGCCACTGCACTCCAGCCTGGCGACAGAGCAAGACTCTGTCTCAAAAAACAAAACAACAACAACAAAAAACCTCAGCAGGATCATGGTACAACTCATCAAATGCTATGAGAAGCTGGTGCCTCCACAGGGCCAGAGCCAAGCCAGAAACAAAGCTGACATCTCCTTAAAGCCAGCCTGAACTATTTGTCACATCTTCTCTTCATGTGGCTTTTCTCTCACTAGGCTCAGGTTTAGTCTACTTCTGATGTTACACAGAAAAGCCCAAAAGAGAGAGAGAGAGAGAAAAAAAAAAGGAGGGGTGGAGGAAAAGAGAAGAGACCATTCCCAAGCAATACTATCTTGGGAAATGACAGAAATGAAGTCTGAAAGTTTTAAAAGAGAATGACTTTCTCTTTTGAGATTGGGTCCCACTATGTTGTCAAAGCTGGACTCCAATTCCTGGACTCAAGCGATTCTCCCACCTCATCCTCCCAAGAGGCTGGGACTACAGGCATGTGCTACCATGTCTAGCAAAACAGTGACTTTCTACTTGAAAGCATCTTCAATTTGCTATTAAAAAAAAAAAAAGCAACAAATGGCTGGGTGTAGTGGCTCACGCCTGCAATCCCAGCACTTTGGGAGGCTGAGGCAGGTGGATCACCGGAGTTCAGGAGACCAGCCTGGCCAACGTAGTGAAACCCCATCCCTACTACAAATACAAAAAAATTGCCAGGCATTATGGTGTGCACCTGTAATCCCAGCTACTTGGGAGGCTGAGGCAAGAGAATCACTTGAACCTGGGATGTGGAGGTTGCAGTGAGCTGGGATCGTACCACTGTACTCCAGTCTGGGCGACAGAGTGAGACTCCAACCCCCCAAAAAAAGGGCAACAAATCCACTCATTAAAAATCAGTGTCTTATCTAAAACTTTACATGAGACCAGTGGGCAGAACCTCATTTGGCAAGTTTTCAAAAACTTGCAAAATTTCATTTCCCCTAGAACCAAATTTGTCAACTTTTTGGTTTAACATGAGGATCTTTTTTTTTTTCCCCCCTAAACACTGGGTACTCATGGAGAGGATCTTAATAAGAAAAAAAATTTTAGGCTGGGCACAGTGGCTAGTGCCTGTAATGACAACATTTTGGGAGGCTGATATGGAAAGTTCACTTGAGCCCAGGAGTTCAAGACCAGTCTGGGCAACACAGTAGACATGTCTACCAAAAAAAAATATTTTTTTAATTAGCCAGGCCTGGTGATGCACACCTGTAGTCCCAGCTACTCAGAAGGCTGAGCTGGGAGGATCACTTGAGCCCAGTAGGTCAAGGCTGCGGGGAGCTGTGATCACGCCACTGCACTCCAGCCTGGGCAACAGAGTGACACCCTGTCTCAAAAAAGGAAAAGAAAATTTAAATCTGTTCCCATCAAGTAAAATAATTATTTTTAATCAAGATAATCAAATAATTAAAAATAGAAACTATTGAATCAGGTAGCTGATCTGATCAGTAAGAAGGGTGAGAGCTGTGAGGCACTGTCTTAAAATTAAAAAAAAAATTAAACCTAGATAACTGTTCTGTACTATCTTACAAGGAGCCTCTCTCTCTGCTTAGCCTTCTATTCTGTTAATATTCTGAACAAGTCTAGATGTTGTACTCAAAACAGAAATTTTTTTGTTCCAGATCATGACACAGCCACTCCATTTAAGAATGAAATCCCCTTAAGAGCAGCAGGATTCCCTGACTGTAATCCGAGAGAACAGAGTCTTCATCCTTGAACATCACTGCTAAGTGAAGCCTAGGACTAAGGTGCTAGGGGTAAGATGCACCTGTGTGAAATGGCTGAGCCTCTGTGTTTTGGGAAGCTTTATCCCCTACTCCTACCCAGGTGTCCAGAAGGACTCTCCTGGGTCACAAGGCTAGCAGCTCACTCTTCCAGCTAGGGCAGTCAAAACCAGAACCATTTAAAACACCAGGGCTACTGAACTGCTTTCACACCCACCCTAGAGCACAGCCTGTCAATTCACAGCAGCCAAGGAACAAGTTGCAGGCTCTGCCTTTGTTTAAAATATGAACAAGTTGAAAGGTGTTTGTGCCCAGCCCAGCAGCAAACCCTCCCCTTTCAGCGACTCACCAGTTTCTCTGGCTGAAGGCGGGGATGCTGGTCAGGCTCTGATCGCTGGCAGGGTAATACTGCGCATACGATGGGCGGGTATAGGGGACTGATGTGCGTTTGTCTTCCTCATAGCTTTTCTTTGCTGCTTTTTTCTCAGCCTTGGTCAGCTTGTGATCCTTTCGGTTGAGGAGCAATGACTCATGCTCGAAAGGCTCCTGGGGACACAGGAGGATGCTGATTTACTTATGAATATGGCTGGTGGATAATGAGCCTTACTTTAAAATTAAGAAAAGAGCTGGCTCTCTCCAGCACTAGTCAAGAGACTGCTCAGAAATACACAGGAGGGTTTATTGTCTTTCTGTCAAGAGTATAATTTATAACTCTAACCTAGTACCAGCTTTAGACATCTAAGCCTGCCTTCCCTATCAAAAGAATGTGGGAGAATTAACAGACTACATTTTCAAAACTTTCCCCGTCTCTTTCTGCTAAGAAGACTCACACTGGCCAAATTATTACACATCGCTAACCTTAGCATTCCCAGGACCAGATTAGGGGAGGGGGTAAGTGGTTGGGGGCAGGGAGGGGCACTGAATGGGGCAAGAAAGAGAAGCCCTTGAGTCCAAGTCGCCTGCATGAAACATCACCTCAAATGAAGAAAACAAGCTTACAAGACAAGCCTCCCTTGGCAAAGAGACTGCCATTCTAGGGACTGCATGCATACCAAGTTCTTACCTTGGTGATGAGGTGAGGGTACTTCAGACAGGCCAGTTGCAGGACTGACTCCTTGATCCCCTTTATGTTCAAGGAAACTTGGGGAGCTGGCTCCTTCTCAACAAAGTGCAGTAGGTTTTCCACCTCCTTCCGGGTGAAGTTCAGCATTGGATTTAGATCATCCACCACCCGATCTAGAAGGATAAAGTCATGGAGAAAGTCAGCACATGGCATTAAAAACTGTAAAGGTCAACAGACAGAAGTGGCACAACTGTCAATAATAATGAAAAGTCATCCCATATCTGAAAGTCAAAGACTAAGTCTGAGGTCCTGGTGACATTGGAAACATCATATAAGAGAAACTTGTATAATGAGCTTGGCTGTTATCATTAAACTCATGTTCAACTAGTTGAGGTCAATTACCTTTTAAACAATTACTTGAATCAGAATGAGATAGGAGGAAATGTTGGCTTTCTATGATTTGAAGCCTGCCTTTGTTCACATATCCTGCTCCTCCTCTCCCACCCTTGATACTAAAAGGATGGTAGCCTGTATACATGTGCCTCTCTGAAGTCTGGAAGATGGCCCACCTGACATGCCCTGCTTGGAAATCTGACGGTCATAGATCTTCTTTTCAAGAGTGTAATCAGCCACAAGTCGATAGATGTAACAAGGCTTTTTCTGGCCATAACGGTATACCCGACACACTGCCTGGGCATCATGGCAAGGGTTCCAGGAAGCATCAAACACCACCACTCGGTTGGCACCAATCAGATTCACACCCAAGCATCCGGCCCTTTAAAAGACAAGCCAACAATCACAGAGCCTTTAATCTTAAAAAAGGTTTTCAAATCAGTTTTGCCGTCTATGACTTCTACCCCAATATTACTCTGTCCTAAGCCCTAAGCACAACATACTCAAGGATTTTACTGTCCTGCTGATAAACAGTACATTCCTCAAGCACTGAAAATTGTGCTCTGAAATCCAACATGAAAGTGTCTACCAGCTCAGAAAGAAAACTCACTCTCCTCTTCTCTGTAACAAGTAAGGCCTCCACATCCTGGCCTTGGAGTGATGTTCCCTGATGAGGGGAAACTTCTGCACACAGCTGTTTCCACTATTTTTAGTGTAACAGCTTAGGAGAATGACTGGCTCACACTGTCCCAAGGGCATTATGATGGCAGAAGGCAGCACAGACTTCAAGCTGCTTAGCATGAGACAATGACATCAGCCTTTTACAGTTACCTTGCACTTTCTACTTTTTAAAGCACTTTCACATTCATCACATCATCTAAGCCTTGGAACACTCCTGAGAGAAAAGCCAATTAAAACCCTTGGGTTTTTTAATTGATGTTGTTTGCTTGTTTTTTTTAAATGAGACAGGGTCTCACTCTGTCACTTAGGCTGGAGTGTAGTGGCTTGATCACAGCTCACTGCAGCTTCGACCTCTTAGGCTCAAGCCATCCTCCCACCTCTGCCTCCCAAGTAGCTGGGACCACAGGCACATGCCACCACACTCAGCTAATTGTTGGATGTTTTTGTAGAGACAAGGTCTCACTATGTTGCCCAGGCTGGTCTTGAACCCCTAGGTTCAAACAGTCCTCCCACCTTGGCCTCCCAAAGTGCTGGGATTACAGGCATCAGCCACAACCATTGTTAATGAAGGTCTCAAAGAATTTTATGACACTATCACAACTGCCCTGCTAACCTAATTTCCTTTTGAAGTCCCCTCTCTGATCCCAAAAACAAGTTACAAACTTGAGCTGATCTCTTCTGACGGAACTTGAAGTTTTGGGGGACCAGCACAGGTGGCCAGCTGCCTGAACAGACTCCTTTGACCTCCCCTCTCAGTATCCACTCACCTTGTAGAGAGAAGGAACAGCCAGGTGGTGAGGTTGCTGGGATCATTGAACTGATTAATGAGCCGCTCCCTCTCAAAGGCAGGGGTGCTACCATCTAGCCCTAGGAAGGAAGGAAAATCATAAGAAGTGGATATATTAGAGAAAGGATACACAGCAAAATCACTGGGCAAATGTGTTTTAAAGAGCAAAACAAACGGAAACACAACAGTGCTAAGATCCCACCCCTTGGACATATCACAGGTCTACAGTGAGGCCCAGGCATCTATAATTTGAAAATATCCCCAGGTGATTCTCACATGCACCATGGATTATAAACTATATTTCTTCCCTTTAGTATCTTAAGTCAATTCTAAAGCCAAGGATCCTAGACTATGGAGTGTATATTAATCACCTAGTGAATTTGTAAAATACTGGCTCAGGGTGACCTCTCTGCCTCAGCCCTGTGAGTCCTGGTGAGTGAAGAAGGACTAAGGTTTTGTGTTTTGATACAGATGATGTTCCTCCACCAGGAATCTGCATTTTTAATAAGCTCTTGAGGCTAAGAACTTGCTATAAGGAGATATAAAGGAAATACATCTGGAACAGTAGGATGGAACACATGAATAAAAGGAGGAAACCTCAAAAGAGGGAGAAAAAATAGCCTTCAGGACCAGGCACGGTGGCTCATGCCTGTAGTCCCAGCACTTTGGGAGGCGGGTGGATCATGAGGTCAAGAGATTGAGATCATCCTGGCCAACAGGGTGAAACCCGGTCTCTACCAAAAATACAAAAATTAGCTGGGTGTGGTGGCACACACCTCTAGTCTCAGCTACTCAGTAGGCTGAGGCAGAAGAATCACTTGAACCCAGGAGGTGGGGGCTCCAGTGAGCTGAGATCCCGCCACTACACTCCAGCCTGGTGACAGAGTGCGATTTCATCTCAAATAAAAAATAGCCTTCAGTTAAGAAGCAACATAAATGGTGAGTAAGGGCAACACCTGTCATCTTGAGTAAAGGGCAAAACTAAGGGCATGAAATACCACATGGAAAACTGAATTACTGCTGGTTGTAGGAAGCAATAGTTTAATTGCCTGGTACTAGGGTTCTATGTCAGGACCCCAACCTGCCTTTCCAACCTGAGTTCCAACGTTTCCAAGCACCGCTCACCACTGATTCATAGGGCAAGCTCTAAGCCAGACTTTGTGTTGTGGGTCTTCTTGCTACTCCTTGAACCTCCAATTCTCTAAATCCTTCCATCAGGGCAGTGGTTCTCAATGAGGGTGATTTCTGCACACACCCACTCCCCACAGGACATTTGGCAGTGTCTGGAGATATTTTTGGTTGTCAAAACTGAGAGATACTACTGCCATCTAGTGAGTAGAAACCAGGGATGCTACTAAATGTCCTACAATGTACAGGACAGCCCCTTAAACAACAAAGAATTATCTGGCCCAAATGTCAACAGTGCTGAGGTCTATATTTCTCAACTTTTTTTTCATTACCACCCCACTAAGGAATAATTTTTTCCCCCAATGACACTATGTCCTCCATGAAATTTAATACCACAGATATACTGTATACCTGTTAATGTGTATCTGTGACTTACACATTTTAAAAGTTAAGATTTCCATCCCCACCAAAACAAACACACACACACACACACACACACAATGTTCATCCCCTTAAAGTATTATCTCCCCCACAGAGAATGCATAATCTAGGCTTGTGTTCACTCTGATCTTTCAGCCTGGAATGATCTTCAGGCCACAGTAGACCTGTATATTCAAATCCTCCCCATTTTTGAGAAGCCTTCTCCAATCATCCTCACCACAGTGATTCTATCCTCCTTAGAACCCCAGTTAGAGCATTAAATTGTTCTTGAATTGTCACATCTCAGATGAAGAGAAGGCCTATGACTTCTATTTCTCTATACTCTCCCATCTCTCTCAATCCTCCCAACCCCTAGTACTACAGTACCTTGTACACAACAACCGGTTCTTAGTATCCCACTGCTCCTTGGCTAATCACAAATATTCCTATGCATTTGATGGAGTGGAGAAAGAGAGAAGAAAAGGAAATCCTTAAGCAGACCTTGCTAAGGCTTCAAGAACAACGCAGCAATGAACTCACGGAAGTAGCTGACGTTTCGAACCCACTTCTGTGCTCCTTGCCCCTCGGTACCAGGTGGACAAGGTACCTCTCGTTTTCCAAGGAATTCCTCAATGAGAGCCAAGGTGGAAAGGCTCTGGCTAAAACGGAAAACACTTGATTCAGATGTCTCCCACAATCAAGGGAACATTGTTCCCAATAGTTCCATACTCTTGTGCAACCTTCTGACAATGGAGCTCCCACAACCTACCACTGATAAGAGGAGATAAGAGTCAGCTGTTGGCCGGGCTCGGTGGGCAGATCATCTGAAGTCAGAAGTTCAAGACCAGCCTGGCCAACATGATGAAACCCCATCTCTACTAAAAAACCAAAAATAACTAGCCTGGCATAGTGGCATGTGCCTATAGTCCCAGCTATTCAAGGGGCTGAGACAGGAGAATCGCTTGAACCTGGGAGGTGGAGGATGCAGTGAGCCAAGATTGTGCCACTACACTCCAGCCTGGGCAACAAGAGCAAAACTCCATCTCAAAAAAAAAGGAAATAACTTTGCCAAGAACAACCAAGAGTATCCTTCTAGCACATAATGGGAGCACAGTCATCCACATACTTACTACTACCACCACACAAAAAATGCTCTCTTCATTCTTCACTTCTACAATTCAAAATTTCTGGGGTTTAGCTCAATGCGAAGTAACAAATAGCATTCAGCAATTAAGCACTACCACTGCATGAATACACATCAGATATGACTATGGGTTTTACTAGAGAGACAAAATCACTCAACTGCTTCCAAGATATGCAGAGAGCCAGTGTCCTTAGAAGCGATCCATAAAATTGGCTGGGCCCAGTAGCTCACACCTATAATCCCAGCACTTTGGGAGGCAGGCAGATCAGGAGTTCGAGATCAGCCTGACCAACATGGTGAAACCCTGTCTCTACTAAAAATACAAAAATTAGCCAGGCGTGGTGGCACACACCTGTAATCTCAGCTACTCAGGAGGCTGAGGCAGGAAAATCGCTTGAACCCAGGAGGCAGAGGTTGCAATGAGCTGAGATCCCCCCACTGCACTGCAGCCTGGGCAACAGAGTGAGACTCTGTCTTAACAAAACAAAACAAAGAAGTGATCCATAAAATCAACACTAGGCTCTCCCCAAGCCAGAATCACTGCTGTCCTCTCAAAGTGGGTCACACATGGAAGCCCTCACTCTGAGGTTCCTGAGCCAGGCTTCTGCCACTTGGCTCTTCTTGGAGCATAATCTGGTCAGAATAAAGGAGGAGAAGCAATCAACTTTGTTCTCCTGGGAAGTCAAACCTTAATGAGACTCAAAGCTCTAGCCAGACTGAGAATGTAACTCTGGAGCAAACGACATCACTTATTTGGTCTTAGGGACAAAGCTTAAAACTAAAATAAAAGGTTGAGGAGGGACAGAAGCAGATTAGACCAAGGGTCAGCAAACATTTTCTGTAAAAGGACAGACAGCAAATATTTGAGGCTTTCTGGACCACGTAGAGTCTCTGGTGCATATTCTCTGTGTGTTTTTTATAAGCCTTTAAAAATGTAAAAACTGGCTAGGCATGGTGGCTCATGCCTGTAATCTCAGCACTTTGGAAGGTCAAGGAGGGCAGATCACCTGGGGTTGAGAGTTCAAGACCAGCCTGACCAACATAGAAAAACCCCTTCTCTACTAAAAATGCAAAATGAGCCAGGCATGGTGACTCATGCCTGTGGTCCCGGCTACTCAGGAGGCTGAGGCAGGAGAATTGCTTGAACTTGGGAGGCAGAGGTTGTGGTGAGTCGAGATCATGCCGTTGCACTCCAGCCTGGACAACAGCAGCAAAACTCCGTCTCAAAATAATAATAATAATAATACAACAAAAATAAAAATGTAAAAACTATTCTTAGCTCTCAAAGTGAAGAAAAACAGGCCAGAGTTTGAAGGATTTAACTCCAATGCTAACCTAGGGTTCTAAATTGTTCTCTGTGGAGAAATCAAATTGGGCAATGAAAGGAACTTCAAAGACAGACAGACCTAACGTGCAAGAAGGTCTTCACAATAAGCACTTGGTGGGGGCTGGTGGGCCTTAATTGGTCTTGTTCTGTGGTGGTTTTGTCATTCTTTACCATAGACACACAGAATCAACTGGAAGTTTCTCATCCTACCTAAACACAAGGATCTTGTCCCCAAGCTTCACACTTTCCTCAATCAGGTGGAAGAGCAGTACCATCTTGGGAGAGTTTTCTAAGACTCCAGTCTGGTAATTAGTCAGAAGGTCCTTGGCCTGCAAGAGAAAAACAAGGCAGCTTGGAGCAGGTCCAAGGCCAGATCACTAGAAATAAAATTCTTCCCTTCCAAGGCAGCAGCTCACTGGCTACCTTTATAATTACATACAGAGACCCTAGCCGTGCATCCCTACCCTCTCTCCAGGCAGGGCTTGTACTATGCCTTCTCTTCAGTAGTTTATGGTTCCTGAAGGATCTGTTTGACTCACCCATTCATATGTGACGATGTTGTTGCCTCGCTCCTGGAAAGGGTTGAAGCCAACACCCTGTAGGAACTTGCTATTGGTTGCCTCTCCCATTGAGGAAGCCAAGGTGCTATCCTCTCCCTTGCCTTTTGTTCCCTGTGGTGGACAGCGGGCACTGGTCCCCGCAGAACCAAGCTCTTCCACGTCTAGGTCCTGCTCATTGGCCAAGCTCTCCTTCTGAAGGGCTTCATACAGCACATCAGGGTGATTCCAGATCTAAGGTTCAAGGAAAGGGAGGGGAGCCACAGGACAAAGAATACTCCAAGGGTGTCCCAGGGAATCTGGAAACACATACTTGCTCAAATACACATCTCCCACAGCACACATTGTCACATCAAAAATTAGTCAGAGCCCTTCACAGCCAATGAGTCTGCATATTTGCTTTGATTACCAGTTCTGATCACCATGACACAGGAATGGGAGCATTCATACCAGGAGCCAGACCAGTAAGTATGTTTGCTACATAATCAAAAAAGTTGTCACAAGTCTTTTTGACATTCTTATTCAAATAAGGGCAAGAATGTTCCAGTTTCACAGTGTGGCTACAATCTGCTACTGTATAAAACGATAGACAAAATGTATCTGACTTATAGCAAAGCAATCACATATCATTTCAGGGAGTATTCCTAGCAAGAGTTGAGAACTCCCAGGAGAAGAGAGGAAAGGAAAAGGATGCAGTGACACTGAAGCATCATCACAGACTTCATTTGCCTTACTTTCCTGGTCCTGATCCAGGACTTTGGCTACAAAAGAAATATTTGGAAACCCTCCTGTCCCCAGACACTTAACCTGCTGCTGACTTTTTAAAGTGGTCAATTAAGAATAATACCTAATAGGTCTGCTGAAGAGTAGCCAGAGGTAGAGGTATAAAGTCAATGAAACAGGCAACTGTGTGTACAAATCTCAACAAAAGAATGAGAGGTCTCAATCTGATTAAGTATGGAATCCAATGGAAGGTACCCCTAATAACTTGTCTAAGCTATATATCTCTTTGATTCTGATTATGCTAGCAGTCAAAACTGATGCCCTACAATATTCTTCCATCAACCCCCTTTTCTAAGTGAAAAAAATCAGTGATAAAGGAAGTGATTTTTCAAATTTGGTATAACAAGTTATTCAGCTACGGTGCACACTGCAGGGAGCATCAGTTATATTACACTGTGTGAATGGCACCTCTAGGAGTTGTGTGGTATACCACCAGCACCTCTCTCCTTGGAGCCCCTAAACCTCCAGTGCAGTGAACTGAGGTGGCCCCCTCTCACTTTAGTCTTCCTTTATTGAAGACTCTCAGTAGAAGTAACTCACTTGGGACCATGTGTATCCTTAATCCCCATCTCAATCTTCCCTGAGGCCCCAATGCACCTTGCAACACACGCAGAAAGCCTTAAGGGGGTTCAGCCCCAGCCAGCCACTGGTACCACAGTCCCGAAAGCGATCCATGAACTGTGTGTACAAATCTCGCTGGATCTTGGAGAGCCGCACAAGGATCACGTTTTCTTCCTTGGCAGGGAGATGAATCTTCAGCACAGTGTGGCCTCTCCTATGGAGGCAAACACATCAGAAGTAGCAAGGTAGTGTGGCCGGGAGGGGTCAGCACAAAATAAAAACAGAGCCCTTTGCACTCCTGCCACAGCTCCCTCTTGAGGATCTCAACATGTACTGCAGCCGTGCAACAACGCAGCGAGGTTCAACCACCACCAAGAAACTCACCTGAAGGATGAAAACTAACACTAAGAGGCAGAATGACCTGTCCCAGGTCATGTCTGACTGCATGACAGAGACAGAGGAACTTGAGGTTCTTACTCGTATTTGGGCTGCCTCTGAGCTCTCACAACATATGCCATCTCAAGAAGGGAAAATGAGGTGACTGCTTTAGACTAGCCTAAGGCATACCTACTGAGATACCGAAACTGGTAAGGCCATACCCCTAGAACCACTTCTAGTCTTCCACCCAAGTCAGCAGAATGGTAGCTTTTTCTTGCTTCTCTCAGCAAGTAAGACAAGTGTCTCCAAGATCTTTAAAGATAACTTTTGAGAGAAGCACTTCTCAGCCAAACTTTCAGATAATTGAAACAGTGGATATCCACCATCTGCTAGCTTGTCGCAGGAAGCAAAGTTTTACTACTGCCCCTAGGAAGGGGCTCTCCTACTCCAACACCCTATCCTGTATAACAGGCTTGGCATGCCTTTGGCAACAGGGCCCTCTGAAAATTCAGGAAGCAGAACCCTGAGGATGGCTCACCTCTGCACAAAGCCCTCCAGAAGACTGTGCAAGACATGGCTCCGGTACCGCATGAGGCGCACGTCCTGAGGTGTGCTGTCAATACACTGCCCATTCAGGATAGGGCGTTCAAACATGTTGCTGAACTCCTGCCGAGTGCCAAGGAAGTCTGGGCGCACAAAGTCCACCATGCACCAGTACTCAATGAGGTTGTTCTGCAGAGGGTACCCAGTCAGCACCACCCGGCGGCGAGAGCGGATATTCTTCAGAGCCTGTGAGGTGCTGGCCTGGCAGTTTTTGATGCGGTGTCCCTCATCACAGATTACTACATCAGGGCCAGGGCGGCATAAAGCCTTCTCAAACTCTAGGGAGGGAAGAGGATCCAGAGTCAGAAGGTGACAGGGCCTGCTCTTAGTCAATAATATGAGAAGTAGGGGTGCACCCTGGAGGAGACAGAAGAAATGAAGGAAGCAGGAAAGCAAGAGTCAGCCCCCCTTGGTGAGAGGGAGCCAGCTATTCAAGCTCCCACACACTTGGTATGACACTAATCTGGCTATTGACTCTTGCAATAAATATCCCTTTCCCCCACTCCTTTCCTTATTTTATTTTTCTTTATGTGAAAAGTTTAACTGACTTGCATTCCTAGGGCTTAGACCAACTGGGCAGCAGAGAGAGGGACCTTTCAGAGTGCCAGCCTAGGATTTAAAGTGCATCTGGATGAAACCAATGGGAATAGTCCAGACACTTTAGTGGGCTCTCACCATTGCCAGCGTCTTGACTCCATCTGAGGGCTGGCTGGTAGGAGCTAGCTAAAGGACAGGGTCTTCCCACAGTTATTCTCCAGTCATTGCTAAATGGCAAATTCATCCCAGCTCTACTATAGAAGCAAACCTAGAACAAACATAATCTCATAGATGAAGAGACTTATAAAATGAAATGGCCGCTGAACCCTTAAAAACTTTCTTCCCCAAATAAGCAAAGGCCCCTGAGAAGATGGAGTAGAATTAGAACTATGAGAGGAAGGAATGGTTTTCACTAAAAGAAACTGGGATAAATTCTTTTTTATAAATTCACTAACAATAGTATTACTACTTTGTCTTTATATTAGTGATTTAAATACTTTATATTTTCTCAATGCTTTCTCAGAACATCTCTAGAAAGTGGTAAAGGAAATGGTTACTCTTCTAACTGTTCTGTGAAAGAAATGGACAGATGAACAGAGGAATCTCCCCCAAGCCAGTGTGTGGCCTGGCCTGGCCTAACTAGAACTGCATGGCTTGCAGAGAAAGCAGTACCTTCTAAGAGCCATTGGAAGTCATTCTACTCATCTTGGGAACAAGGATTTTTGGTTCATGATAACAATTCACATCAATAATGCACTTTACATCTGACTAGGTGCTATTAGCAGACACAATTACTGTTTTCCTGAAACATCACCAAGAGCATTCCTAGTATAGGCTACCCACCTCTCCGAAACTCCTGCTGCCGATCTTCCTCATCCAGATCAATGATGACTGGGTGAGAACGTTTCTTGGTTTTCTTCGGTCTACCTGTGGCAAATGATTTCTTCAGAGTGAGAAGTCTGTACATTTCATACCCCATCAGCAGCACCCCACCCTCTGAGACCCAATCAGCCATCACTTTAGCACGAGATGCCATCGTCCTGTAAGATAAACAGAAAAAATTGTGTGAGCTGTGAATTATATCAAGAATTATTGTTTCTGCTGCTCCCCAAAAAGAATTGCTCACTATCAAAGCCGTGTTGATGTACATTCAGAACTTATTACCAAGGATTTCACGTGGCAGCAAGCACAGGGCTGGCCTACTGCCCAAGGACCTCCCATCATCCCAGAGAAACTAACTGCACTGAGGATGAACTGGATCATTGATGGTGGTTAAACAGCAAGAAACATAGCAATTCAACTACATAAGGCGAGAGAAAATGACAACCCCCTTGGATATTCAGGCATGACTACAATTCAACATTTGAAAGAGCATTTTAATCCCATGATAAATACAAGGTGACAGAAGACAGGGCAACATTCTGCAGTTCACTTGCCTGGGCTCAAGTGAATAAAGAGCTACAAACAGTAAAGAAGAAAGAGCAGAACAGACCAGATGACCCTCAGTGCAGTCACTCCACTTCCAAACACCTGAGCCCTCACTGTATTTCATTGACTGCATGTGGACTAAAAGTCCTGAAATCTAAAAAAGCAGAGTAGGTAATCAACTGCCTGTGAAGTCAACTCATCATCTCCTCATTTTTATGTGTGCATCCAAACATCACAAAAGGCATCCTCTGCAGAAAATACAGTAAAGTCTACTTTCTCAATTATCTACACCAATGACAGGAAAGGTTAGCATGTAGAGCTGGCTTGTTTGATCAAGAAATAGCTTTAGACTTTTGGAAATCAGGTTGACTTTATGGCATACATATACAAATAATTTTATTTAAATATTAAACACAGCAAGGCTTGCACCTTTCAAAGCTTTGGGAGTTGTACCATTAAAGGTCAAATGCAGACCAGTGCTTAAAAGAAGAGACTGGCTGGGCATGGTGGTGCACGCCTGTAATCCCAGCACTTTGGGAGGCCGAGGTAGGCGAATCATGAGGTCAGGAGTTCGAGACCAGCCTGACCAACATGGTGAAACCCCCGTCTCTACAAAAATATAAAAATTAGCCAGGCATGATGGCGACTGCCTGTAACCCCAGCTACTTGGGAGGCTGAGGTGGGAGAATTGCTTGAACCCAGGAGGCAGAGGTTGCAGTGAGCCAAGATTGCACCACTGCACTCCAGCCTGGGCGACAGAGCAAGACTTCATCACTAAAAAGAAGAGACTGATAATTAGGCTTTTAAAAAAAGTGAAATGTAATAAATAAAAAATTAGACAGTGGAGGCTGGGCACAGTGGCTTATGCCTGTAATCCCAGCACTTTGGGAGGCTGAGGCAGGTGGATCACCTGAGGTCAGGAGTTCCAGACCAGCTTGGCCAACATGGCAAAACCCTGTCACTACTAAAAATACAAAAATTAGCTAGGTGGGGTGGCGGATGCCTGTAATACCAGCTACTTGGGAGGCTGAGGCAGGAGAATTGCTTGAACCGGGGAGGCAGAGGTTGCAGTGAGCTAAGATCATACCACTGCACTCCAGCCTGGGCAGCAGAGTAAGACTTTGCCTCCCAAAAAAAAAGAAAAAAAATAGACAGTGGAAAGATCCATTTTTTGTGTTGAATTTTACTACTATAGGCATGTGAAATACAATCATGACCACTTATTTTTCAAGATATAAAAGCCCCCTGTGCATTGGAACCAAATCATTTTCTGCATTGCCGGAAAAAAAAAAAAAGCTTCCTGGCTGGGCATGGTGGCTCACACCTATAATCCCAGCACTTTGGGAGGCTGAGGTGGGCGATCACCTGAGGTCAGGAGTTCAAGATCTGCCTGATAAACATGAAGAAACCTTGTCTGTACTAAAAATACAAAAGTAGCCGGGCATGGTGGCGCATGCCTATAGTCCCAACTACTCAGGAGGCTGAGGCAAGAGAATCACTTGAACCCAGGAGGAAGAGGTTGCAGTGAGTCAAGATCATGCCATTGCACTCCAGCCTGGGCAAAAGAGCAAAACTCTGTCTCAAAAAAGAAAAAAAAAGCCTACTAAAGCAGAACACAAGAAATTTATCAAGCTACTTAACTCTGGCTTACCTGAAAAGCTAGGTAGAGAAAAAAATGAGTAGCAAGAACAGAGAAAGTGACACATCAAGAAACCAAAACAAATCTGTGCACACAGGCTACATACTCAAATAGACTGCCTTAACATCAGATCCCAGGCAGAAGTCTAAAAGGAAAGGGGCAGAGAGGAAAGGGCAGGCCACCTACTTGTGCTCATCATTCAAGATGTGAACTTTAAAGAACCGAGGCTGGACTTCTTCAGGCTTGTTGTCAGCCGGAAGGGCTTCAGAAGGTGGAAGCCACATGTTGAACTCTGCCAGCCAATTCTGAAGAGTATTAACCTATTAGAAAGCCAAGTCCAAAAAGAGTTTTATTGGAACAAACTCAGAGCTAAGCTCATCAAGCTTTTTAGTGCCCATTAAAGGCATCAACCCAGAGCTCTTCAGGAGTGACTTAAGTGGAGCCTTTCCAAAAACTCTTACCGGCACAATGGCAAGGACTGTTTTGGCTGGCGTGTGGCGGAAGAGGACGTCGATAAAAGAGATCACTTGCAAAGTTTTCCCAAGACCCATGCTGTGGGCCAGAATACAGCCAAAGCCACTGCTAGTCTTAAACCTCTCCAGGGACTCCACTAGATTATCGTAAAGGAACCGGATCCCACCAATCTGACAAGGGACAAAGACAAAAATGTCAGAGGGACTCACAAAGATGAGGGCTCCAGTTTTCACTCACTCTGAAATTAGTAAGAATTAGGTAAATAAGAAGGCATTATAATAGACAGCAGGTGTGGATGGCCATAATAGTTTCCCTATACCTTAACTGGTCTATTTGCTGGTGACAGTCCTCTTGGAGAAAACACAGAAAAGCTTTCACTAGTACAATATAATGCCCCATGTAATGCATGAATTGGTAGTGTCAAATTCCTGACAGGATCTTACAGTCAGCCTGGCTTCCTTCAGCCTTGGGAAGCTCACCCTCTTAAGGCAGCCCATTCCATAGGAGTAGTTTTTTTGTTGTTGTTTTGTTTTGTTTTTTTGAGATGGAGTCTCACTCTGTCACCCAGGCTGAAGTGCAGTGGTGCTAACTCGGCTCACTGCAACCTCCACCTCCCGAGTTCAAGCAATTCTCCTGCCTCAGCCTCCAGAGTAACTGGGACTATAGGCATGTGCCACCATGCCCGGCTAATTTTTATATTTTCAGTGGAGACAGCGTTTCACCATTTTGGTCAGACTGGTCCTGAACTCCTGACCTCAGGTGATCTGCCTGCCTTGGTTTCCCAAAGTGCTAGGATTACAGGCATGAGCCACTGTGCCCAGCCACACAGGAGCAGTCCTTATTGTTAGGAGTTCTTAGGCCTAGGAGTTCAAGATCAGCTTGGGCAACATGGTGAAACCTCATCTCTATAAAAAAAAAAAATAAAGTACAAAAAATTAGCTGGGTGTGGTGGTATGGTGGTATAGGCCTATAGTCCCAGCTACCTGGAAGGCTGAGGTGGGAGGATCGCTTGAGCCAGGGAAGTCTAGGCTGCAATGAGCAGACATCATGCCACTGCACTCCAGCATGAGCAACAGAACAAGAACCTGTCTCAGAAAAAAAAAAAAGAGCTCTTAAGCTGAGTCAATGTCTGTCTTCATGGAACTTTTACTCACTTATCCTGGCTCCAGGCTCTGGATCAACACAAACTACTCTGCTCCCTCCTATCAGAAAGTCCCTCCATCTTCTGACTCTCACTTCTCTTCTAGATCCAGACCTTCCTAATCAAACTGCTGTTTTCCAGAGAGCACCTCAGTCATGGAATCCCACAGAAAGAGACTCAAATTATTAGGTCAAGAGACCCAGTGCTTTTTATGGGGTAGGGCAAACCTAAGGCTTGTTTCTTCCCTTTCCCCATCCCTTCCTATTCATTAGGTATCCTGAAGCATCAACTGCTAGAAGGAACTATGAGGTCTTTCCAATAGCTGAACAAGCTGCTCTTGGTACCAAACAAGTACTTCATGGGCTATGACACTAATAACCACCAGCAGGTAATGTTTACAGCAAGGAAACAGAAAGGAAGAAGAGAAAAGAATCAAGGTTTGCTGTACCTGATGAGGTTTCACAGCCCGTGCCAACTGTGGGGCAAGGAAGACATTTTCCTCCTCTGGAGGGTGGTTTAAGTTGACAAGGACCCGCCCAAGGGTGTCACGCTGGTTTAAGACATCATTGACATGGGTGCCACCCTTCTCTTCTTCCTCATCCTCTTCACTGACAGACTCACTGCTGTCCACAATGTGCAGAGTGTCCTCCTCTCCAGAGCTCAGTTCAATCACCTCTGAGACAGCAAAACAAAAGTAAAACCAAACATCTAGGGAGTGAAGATAATTAACTGCACCCGGTCAGACAAGAAGACTATAGAAACTTAAAGTTAGAAATTGTTATCACTTATTAAAATTTTGATTTTTACTATTTCTCTCTTCCAGCTTCAAGTTAAGACAAGCAAAAAACTTGTATTTACCAAGGAGAAACAGGGAAATTTGTCAAAGCCACACCCCAAGCTGAATGAGGAAGGACCAGACTCTTCAAAGTATGGCCAATCTCAGGATGAACACCAGGTCAGGAAAAAGGGAGGTACCTCTGGCTTGATCTTACCATCTCGACTACTTTTTTCATCCTCACTGCCGCTGCTACTGTCCAAACAAATGACTTCCTGGGCCAAGACCCGAGGAGGCAGTTGGTGACCATCACTTGCTCTTAAAGCAATTTCCTCTAGAAATGCAAAATGAAAGGGAATGACATCAAGACCACATTTAGCTCTAATATTTTTCCCAAAACAATTTACCACCCCTTTTCTCTTCTAGCTCTCATGGGGAGTATCCACTGAGAAGAGAAGCAGAGCCTATTCTCAAAAACCTCAGCCCTCCTTCCAAATTCCCTGTCTCTACTGGTTTTTACTTCCTGCTATTCACCTGACCACTAGAAAAGGTCCCAATCACTTGGCAAGTTAAAATCACAGTTATGAGAAAAAAAATCTAAATAAAATCTATTTAAAGAGTACATTTTTATTCATTTTAACTTTTTAAATAATCTTCTGATTCTGTGCTCTGAAGAAGCTGAATGACTTTAAAAGATTCCTGAGAGACCACAGTCTTATTCCAGATCTGTTTTTGACCACTGTGTACACCTTGAGATTCTTCCTGCTTCAGAAAGGCCTGAAGTACAGGGCCTTCCCTGCCATGTCCACTGCTTACCAGGGAGGAACTCCAGCGGGACAGTAGGAATAGGGGCTGCATAATCTTTCCTCTGCTGCTCCAGGCGCTTCCTTCTTTCCAACTCTTCTTGCTGTGCTGCTTTGGTAACAGGCTCCAATTGATCCTCCCGGAGTAGCTTTCTAAAAATTCACATAAGAGACAGCACTTGGGTTCAATTAAAATTTGGGCAATGTAATGGTAAACTAAAGAGAGAAATAGCCATTGCTAATCTCAGAGAGTTGAGATGGGAGAAGGAGAAGCAACATCAGCCCCACCACACCCATGAAAGGAGCAGCATTCAAAAAACAAGACATCAAGCTAAATGGTTCTAGGCTAACATACTTTCCATATTATTTAACCTCCTGACAGATGACCCTACCAACTCATCTCTCCACGTAATAAATCAAGAATAAACTAGAGTAACACTTGATTCATAAAGCTTTTTAAAAGCAGTATAAAAATAGTGTTGTTGGCCAGGTGCAGTGGCTCACGCCTGTAATCCCAGCACTTTGGGAGGCCAAGGCAGATGGATCACCTGAGGTCAGCAGTTTGAGATTAGCCTGGCCAACGTGGTGAAACCCCATCTCTACTAAAAATACAAAAATTAGCCAGGTGTGGTGGTTTACACCTGTAGTCCCAGCTACTCGGGAGGCTGAGGCAGGAGAATCGTTTGAACCCAGGAGGCAGAGGTTGCAGTGAGCCAAAATTGTGCTACTGCACTCCGGCCAAGATGAAAGAGTGAGACTTCATCTCAAGGAAAAAAGTGTTGTCATGTAGAAAAGAAACTAGGATTGGCCAGGCACACTGGTCCATGCCTGAAATCCCAGCACTTTGGGAGGCAAAGGTGGGCAGATCACTTGAGGCCAGGAGTTTGAGACCAGCCCAGCCAACATGGCAAAAGCCTGTCTCTACCACAAATACAAAAATTAGCCAGGCATGGTGGCAGACACCTATGGTTCCAGCTACTCAGGAGGCTGAAGCTCTAGAATTGCTTGAACCCGGGAGGTGGGGCTTGCAGTGAGCCAAGATCGAACCACTGTACTCCAGCCTGGGCAACAGAGAGAGACTTTATCTTAAAAAAAAAAAAAAAAAAAAAGATGTAAAAAAAAGAAAAGAAACTACATTTACAGGGATTCTATATTATTTCCAAACTTAGAGTAATATTTCAAGTTGTCATTATTTAAAAAAAAAAAAAGTGGAGGCAGGAGGAGAAAAAGATATTCATTTCCTTTCAATGGCACACACTGTTATTTGATAGAAGGAAGAACTGTTGGGGATTCGGATAGTTAAAGCAGTTCACATTTTTGCTCATCTCTTGGAGCCTTGCTTTCAGTCAGACAGTCCTCTACCATTTGAAGTTGACATCTAAGAAGATGAGAACTCAACTTTGTAAAGTCTCCTCTTGTTTTGAGACATAAAGAAAAAGAAAGAAAAAAACCGGAAAATCCAGTTCAGAGCACCCTATCATCTTTGGGCTGACACCTGGGACCTCCAGAGAGTAGAACACCCCCAAGCAGTGGTCAAGGACTTTCTCATCCTCCCTACAGTCCTCTGAAAGCTCAGATCCAGTGGTCTTGAGCTGCACCTCCACTATTAATGGAGACACACAGCTGGCACTTTTCTCCTTTGGAAAGAGAACTCTCCTTCCCAAATCAATCTTTTTGCTATTGACAGCCTTAGGATGAAGGTAAAACCTCTATTCCCTTCCCTCTCCTCTTACACAGAGCATGGCTCACCGTATGTTTCTTCTCATGTGGGAGGGCTTCTGAGCTCTCTTCTTTTTGGGGTCCTCGGAGGCTAGATTGTTGCCTTGGTGGCGCCTAAGCTGCTCTGAAGGCTCAGACTGAGATGAGGTAGTTGAAGTGCACCGCGGCGGCTGCTGCCCATCTTCCCCCAGCTGGGCATGCTCAGTGCCACACATGCCTTCCAGGGATGGGTCTGAAAAACAAGGGGAAAGACATTGCTTTACAGGGGTAGGGGAATGAATTTTGATGCCAGACACACCTGGGTTCAAATCTCAGCTCAGCAACTTATTAGCTGGTAATCTAAGGCAAATTATTTATACCTCTCTGAACATCAGTGGATGTATCTACAAAATGATGACAGTGAGGCCCACACCTCAGAGCTATCATGAGGACTGAATGTGTGCATGCCTAGACCCAAGCCTGGCCCAGATTAAGCCCACAATGAATGATCGCCATCACTCTTACTAGAGTTTAGTGCTATGATGAGAGTGAGGAAGTTTCCTGGCCTCAGAATGCTCAGAAAGGGACAGTCTGAGAAGCTAGGTTCCAAATATAGCTCACACTCAGTTGTGTGACTCTAGGCAAGTCCATTTACCTCTCATCTGCCAACAGGGAGTATATTCCTCCTTTCAGTGTCTTAAAGCATTCACTCATTTAACTTGCCAACCAATGAGGGCCTACAATATGGCAAGCACTGTCCTAGATATTTCAAGGGATATTCATAAGACTACTTCCCTTCAAGTAGTTTGTGTTCTGCTTACGGACACAGGGCATGTACAAATACAGACTCAACATGGCAAGGTGTGCTAAATATCACAGGAAGGGCAGATCAACAGATATAAAGAACTTCAAGGTTGAAGACATCACAGGAATATGAAAGATATTAATTCATGTGTTGATCACAGAGGAATCATATGGAAGGTAAAATACGAGTCAGGCCTTGAAAGATTTCTAAAGGTAATGTCTTAAAAGATAGTTGGGGGTCAGGCACAGTGGCTCATGCCTATAATCCAGCACTTTGAGAGGCCAAAGCGGGTGGATCACCTGAGGTCAGGAGTTCGAGACCAGACTGGCCAAAACGGCAAAACCTCATTTCTAGTAAATATACAAAAATCAGCCAGGCGTGGTGGCAGGTGCCTATAATCCCAGCTAGTGGGGAGGCTGAGGCAGGAGAATCGCTTGAACCCAGAAGATGGAGGTTGCAGTGAGCCATGACTGTGCCACTGCACTCCAGCGGGGACAACAGAGCAAGACTCTCTCAAAAAAAAAAGAAAAAAGAAAAGAAAAGGAAGAACAAGCAAACTAAATGTCTAGCATATAATAAACACTATATATTTAAAAAAAAAAAAAAACAGCTACTGCTTTTACTATGATTATTATTATTCCAGGTATGAGGTATGGATTTAGTTTTTTACATTGCCTCTTTTCTTCCTTATAATAACTCTACAAGAGTTTTGCTCCCCTAATTCTAAATATGAGGCTTTTTTGCTCTCCTAATTCTAAATATGAGACACCGAAGCCCTGAAAAGTTAAAAATACTTGCCCATGGGTATATAAGAAATAAGCAGAAAAACAGGAGTAGGTAGTTAAAAGTATGAGCTTTGCTGGACGTGGTGGCTCACGCCTGTAATCCCAGCACTTTGGGAGGCCAAGGTGGGGAGATCACCTGAGGTCCAGAGTTCAACACAAGCCTGACCAACATGGAGAAACCCCGTCTCTACTAAAAATACAAAATTGGTGAAGCATGGTGGCACATGCCTGTAATCCCAGCTATTCAGGAGGCTGAGCCAGGAGAATCACTTGAACCCAGGAGGTGGAGGTTGCAATGAGCCGAGATTGTGCCACTGTACTCCAGCCTGGGCAACAAGTGCAAAACTCCATTTCAAAAAAAAAAAAAGGAAAATATGAGCTTTGCAGTCAGGCAGTGCTGGCTTTAAATCCTGTAACTCTATGTTTACGGGCATAACTTCTCTGAGCCATAGTTCCCCACATCTGCAAAACAGGTATGTCAATGGTTCTCTTGTGGAAGATATTATTCTTCAAACCCTTGTCTGCCTAACTCCATGAAACTCCATACTCCCAACCACAATGAACAGTCTGGGAGCATGCAAATCTCTGGGGCCTTAGTCAGCCATGCCGAGTGGCGATAATTGTGTGGAGAACTCAAATCTCAACTATATATTCTAATCAAAGATCAGAAATAAGAAAGCAAAAGGGGAAGCAGAAATGACATCTGCAAACTGTATCTTGTTGTCACAAAATGAATGTTTCTTACACACACATACCGCCTCCATGAAATTGCAGACTACGCTTTCATGTTAAACCTCTCCATGTGAGACTACTACAAACCCGTCACTGTCGCCTCTCCTCCTCCCGCTTTCAGTTTAGCCTAACACACATATGAGCATCTGCTAGGTATCAGGCCCTGTGCTAAGGCACAGTGGAATAGACCACATGGGGAAACACATATGCAATGCAGAAAGTGCCTAAGAGCATTAACACTTAAGAAAAAGACATCAAATCCAGTCTGACCTAGGGCTGGGCATGGGGGTGCTTCCTTGGGAAGAGTGAGACCCAGGTTTGGTCTCACAGAATGGGTAGGCATCAGCTAAAATGAAGGAAGTAAAGCAGCAACAGGAAGGACCTTCCAACCTAACAACCACTTCCCTTTCCCTTTCCTGGAGCTCCTCATCCAAGGCAGACTCAGGTGAGAATCCAAGATCCTTCTCTGGATGCTGGTACAGAAGTCAACCCCTGTCCTGGGGAAGACTACTTCCAAACCTCTCCTTCCTAGCACTCTACTTTCCACTGTCCTGGTGTTTGAATGGAGAGGAGAGGCTAATGTGGTTACTGTAAAAGTGGACAGATGAGTGGGTCTCACATGTGGATGCCCAGGATGATTCACTACCCTGCAGCAGCACTGGCAGCAACTTCCTTGGCCCTCACCTGAGAGACCACTGAAGGTTTGGGTAGACAGATTTCACTTTTTGAAAAGCAAAGGGGAAATGGTCAAGGCATCAGACAAGAAATGTTCATGATGGGACACTGCAATACCATTAACATGAGCAAGAGGTTAAAACATCACACTCCCTTCTCCATTACCACCAGTCTATAGTAGGCCTTTTACGAAAAGCCTCCCAAAGAAAGCAGAGCCCAGGGTGGCAAGAAGCACTAGGAATGTACTGTGTGTGTGAGCCTTGGCTCACGGACGTGTTCTACCTGCTGAGGAAACAAGGTGCCATAGCTTATGTGTCCAGCCAGACACAAGAACTAAAAGAGAAGTTTCAAAGTAGAGCTCCAAGTCTGACTAAGCTGCCCTCCCAAATTCACCAGCCTCTTCAAACAGTGCTCTCCAGTTTCCATCTAAAACATCATAGGAGCAAGTTCAGCAATTCTGTTTTCCTTTAAAAGAACTATCATTCCTTCAAGCCCCATACCCCTCCAAAGAGCTAATACTTCCACAGCATTTTCATTTAATACTGCTGTCAATTTCTTCCTACTTCACAGCCCTGAATTATTCCCTCCTAAAAGTTGAGGCCATCAAATTCCTCCTCCCAAACAGTTGGCTGGGCAGCAGACTCCCCAAGAGGGGATACCCACTGCTAAATGACTACTTCCACCAATACTGCAGCTTGGTCTACAACACACCAACTACACTTGGGGCTGGGTTGGCACACTTCAATTTAGTGTTTTGCTGGGTCCTCTGGCCTGGTTCTGATAATGACCTCTGATGCTCTTCTGGTCTTTTTTGTTTTGTTTCTATTTCACAAGCAAATTTATTGAGCAATCACTTGGAGGAGCAGTTGGAGGCAAGGTTAGAGAGTAGGCAGATAGGACAGAGTCAGAAAATAGAGGGCAAGTCCAAGGGGTTTGAAATTGATCTGCTGGGCAGAGGTAACTTTTTGCCAACTGTTGTATTTCCTTGTTCTGGCGTCTGCTTGTGAAGTGGGCTGTTCCTGGGAGGAGAAAGAATAGAACCTGCTGACCTTGCACTATCACCAACAGATTTATTATCAAACATTCAACCCAAGTTATAAGGCTTGGCTGTGAACTCCTGTCTGGCATGGGGCTGAATGTGGCCAAGTGCAGTAGCAATTTTCAAATCATCAGGCACAATATATATAATTCTCATGCCTTATACAGATGATACAGGTCTAAACCAGCTCCTTATCACCCAGCATTCTTTGAGTGAATCCTCAGCTTCTGGGTTCAACTACTTTTAGCTTATTAAAGGAATTTAGTTTAATAATAGTTATTTTATTTAATTTAGTGCTAATAATATTAGCACAGATGTGCTAATATTTAAAGTTCATTTTCATGTAAACCAATGTCTTTCAAGTGCTTCATTTTTGCTGTTTCATGATGACTATGGTTTTTATATAACATTGTAACAGATGCTATACATTTAATAAACCATTCTTAATAATAAATCTGTTATTTCAAAAATTATATAATTAAATTTCCCTCAGTCAAAATGTAACTTTTCACTATGTGTTCTCGTTTTACCTTCTGAACACTGAATCATGTGAATTCACAACCTAAGCAAAGTAATTTAACTTCCAAAAAATAGCCCTCCCCCAGATTCTAGAATGCAGCCCGCCAATAGCTACTGAGAGAAAAGAAAAAAGTTCAATAAGGAGGTAAAGAGACATGTGCTTTGACAGAAAACAAATGTAAATTAAATTAGTATCTGCATGGCTTAAAAGTCAATGACTATTACCACCATAGTTCAGGATCACAGAATCAGGCCTAGTTGCAAATACCCCTGAACTTTCTCCTTCACGTGAGCCAGCTGTGAGCAGTAACCACAAGAGTTATATAAACACCAAAGAACACTTATATAACATTCTTGGGAATGAATTATGAACACCACCACTACAAATTTGACTAGGCAAATGAGTAGCTTTGAAAGAAAAACTCTTACATTACGTTCAATGAAGGCACAAACATTTCCAGGGCTCTTTCCCCAGGGGTTCCATCTGTTCTCTCTTCTTTCATATAAGAAAGACCAACCAAACTCCCAAGACATGCAATTTACCTATATAACAAACCTACACATGTACCCTTGAACCTAAAATAAAAGTTTAAAAAGGAAAAAAAAAAAAGATTAGTAGGACCATGCCTGGTGGCTCATGCCTGTAATGCCAGCACTCTGGGAGGCTGGGGTGGATCACTTGACACCAGGAGTTCAAGACCAGCCTGGGCAGCACAGGGAGATCCCCATCTCTACAAAAACAAAAATAAAAATTAGCTGAGCATAGTGGTGCAGGCCTACAGCAACCCAGGAGGCTGAGGTGGGAAGATCGCTTAAGCATAGGAGGTTGAGGCTATAGTGAGCCAAGGTCACACCATTGCACTGCACTCTAGTCTGGGCAATAGAGCAAGACCCTATTAAAATTAAAAAAAAATAAAAATAATAAAAAAGTCCAGCAGACTCAAAAGTATCACCATATTTCTCCTGATGTGATACAACTAGATGTACGCATCACAACCTACAATGTATGTGTGTCAAAAACTCTGCACGGGAACCTGAACACATCTTAAGATCTCACTCTTAGTCTATAAAAATACAGAGGACAAGAGCAGAATGCAGTCTCTACAATCCATAATGCACAAAGACCATTATTTAGTCAAAATTCAGTAGATATGCAAAGAAACAGAAAAATATGATCCATAGCCAGAAAATTTAGTCAAGAGCAATGTAGATAGAGTAGCTGTTAGACTGCCAGCCAGGCCCCTTCTGAATTGCTTACTTTCAGAAGCCAAGAGAAATAATAAATATTGTTTTAAGCCACTAAGTTTCAGGGTGATTTATGACACAACAGCAGTAATTGAAATAGAAATTTGGTACACAGGTCCTGCTACACAATAAAAAATTAAACCATGGCATTGTATTTGAGATAAGGTGGTGAACGGAAAACTGGAAAGGCCATGAGAAGACTGGTAGAAAAAGCCTGCAGGTCATCAAGGGCATTATTGGTGAAAGTGTTACAGGAAGCTAGAAAAAAAAAAAAGAGACACATTGCACTGTGTCAGAAACTTTGGCAACTCTGTCGCCTGCAATAACATGAAAAACAGAAATTGAATCCAGAGCAGGCCTGTCAGGCCTTCTGATATAGTCTCAGAAATATTTAAGATAGTGCCTCATAGACCTTTCAAACAGACAACAGCCCTCCTGAAAATCTTAAAGGCATACCTAGCAGACCTTCTTTATTAAACAGAACTTAGAAAAATAAGTAACCTTACAGTATTATCCCACAGTAGCTCCAGGAATTTCTTTCCCACTCACATTCCAGGGAAAATTAGAATCCACCTCTCAATAGGAGGGAGTATCAAGGTCAACTCTAGAAAAGCATGTGGGATAGAAGATATTGTTGTATTCGTCTATGGAAAAAAGTCTGTCATATTCCACTCTCTGGCCACAGTAACTCACATTCTTCCCATATGCAAAATACACTTCCCTCTCTCAAGACCCCCCAAAGTCATTACAGCATCAGCTCAAAGCCCAAGATCTTATTGTCTAACTCAAACTGATGTATGGATGTGGCTCTCCACTGTAGACTCTTGGATATACTTCTTAAATATAGTTTCTCTTTCCTTCTTTATTTTTTGAGACAGGATCTTGCTCTGTCACCCAGTCTGGAGTACGGTGGCACCATTATGGCTCACTGTAGCCACCACCTCCAGGATTCAAGTGATCGATCCTCCCACCTGAGCCCCCTTAGTAGCTGGACCACAGGCACATACCATCACATCTGGCAAATTTTATAATAAAGATTTAGCAAGTAAGACACAAAAAGCTCAAATCACAAAGAAAAAACCCGATAAAATGTGCTTCATGAAAATTTTAAATTTCTACTCTTGAAAAGACACCCATAGAAAAAGGAAAATCAAGGCACAACCTTAGCAAATATATCAGCAATATATACCTGACAAAAGACTTACATATCTAGAAACATATATGTATTAAATATACATTATTTATTATATATTTAAACTGTGCTGTGTGTGTATTTATATTTTAGAGACAGGATCTTGCTCTGTCAGGAGAGTTGAAGTGGAGTGGCATGATCATGGCTCAGCAGCTTGAAACTCTCAGATTCAAGTGATACTCCTGCTCTGGTAGTTCTCCTGAGTAGCGGGGACTATACAGGCAAGCACATCTAGTTAATTTTTAAATTTTTTGTGCAGACAAGGTCTCACTATGTTGCCCAAGCTGATCTTGAACTCTTAGCCTCAAGTAATCCTCCCACCTCAGCCTCCCAAAGCACTACACAGAATCCAATAAAAAGGGGCAAATAAGGAGAAACAAGACACTTTACAAAAAGAGACATACAAATAGCAAATGAACATATGAAAAGATATTCAATATCATTAGAAAAATGCAAATTTACAACATGAGATGACATATGACACTCACTAGAATGACTAGAACTAATAAGACTGATCATACCACTGCTAACAAAGATGTGGGGCACCTGGAACTCTCATACACTGGTGGCAGGAGTTAAGAGTGGCAAAATCATTTTGGGAAACACTTTGACAGTTTCTTATCAAGATAAACACATCTATTACACAACCCAGCAATTCACTTCCTTGTATTTTATCTAAGAGAAATGAAAACATATCTATAATTTTGAAAAAAATACCAAACCATCTCTAGATGAATGTTCAGAGCAGCTTTATTCATATGAGTCAAATGTCCATCAACAGGTGAATGGATAAACAAGTTTCAGTACAGTCCTACAGTTGGAATACTATTCAACAATAAAAAGGAACAAACTACGGACACATGCAACAACACAGATGAATCTCACAGACATTATGCTGAGCAAAAGAGACCATACACAAAAGAATATGCATTGTACAATTTCATTTATATCAAATTCTAGAATAGGCAAAGCTAATCTATAATGACAGAAATCAGTTCAGTGGTTGCCCAAAAAATTAAAGTTCCCAGAAAAAGAAATTTCTGGGACAATGGATGTTTTCTTTTCATTTTTTTCTTTCTTGAGATGGAGTCTTGCTCCATCACCAGGCTAGAGTGCAGTGGTGTGATCCTGGCTGACTGCAACCTCCACCTTCCAGGTTTAAGCGATTCTCTTGGCTCAGCCTCCTGAGTAGCCGGGACCACAGATGCATGCCATCACACCCAGCTAATTTTTATATTTTTTAGTACAGATGGGCTTTCACCATGTTGGCAAAGATGGTCTCAATCTCTTGACCTTGTGATCCACCCGCCTTGGCCTCCCAAAGTGCTGGGATTACAGGTGTGCACCACGGCGCCTGGCCTTTTTTTTTTTTGAGATGAAGTTTCCCTCTGTCACCCACGCTGGAGTGCAGTGGCATGATCTCCACTCACTGCAACCTCCAACTCCCAGGTTCAACCGATTCTCCTGCCTCAGCCTCCTGGTGGCTGTGATTACAGGTGCCCACCACTACGCCTGGCTATTTTTGTATTATTAGTAGAGATGGGGTTTCACCTTGTTGGCCAGGCTGGTCTCGAACTCCTGACTTCAGGTGATCCACCTGCCTCAGCCTCCCAAAGTGCTGGGATTACAGGCATAAGCCATTGCACCTGGCCGACAGTGGATATTTTCTTTACCTTGATTAGGGTGATTACCTGGATGTATACAACAACCAACAACCAACAGTCATGTGAAATATGTGAATTTTATTGCATTTAAATTACACAATGCTGACTTTTTTTAAAAAAAACTTACGATATTGCTAAAGTTATGTTAGAGGGAAATAACCTTAAATGAACATGTTTAAAAAGAATAAAAGATAAAAATCTATGATATAAATTTTCTTCTCAAGAAATTAGAGGTACCAGATGCTGGAAGGGTAGGGGAGAAAGGAGGATGAAGAGAGGCTGATTAATGGGTATAAATATACAGTATAATAGAAGAAATAAGATCTAGTGGGGATTTTTGGGTTGTTTGTTTGTTTGTTTTGAGACAGAGTTTTTGCTCTCGTTGCCCAGGCTGGAGTGCAATGGCGCAATCTCGGCTCACCGCAACCTCCACCTCCCAGTTCAAGTGATTCTCCTGCCTCAGTCTCTCGAGTAGCTGGGATTACAGGCATGCACCACCACGCTGGGCTAATTTTGTATTTTTAGTAGAGATGGGGTTTCTCCATGTTAGTCAGGCTGTCCTCCAACTCCCGACCTCAGGTGATCTGCCCGCTTCGGCTTCTCAAAGTGCTGGAATTACAGGCATGAGCCTGACAGATCAGTAGGATGATTATAGTTTATAATACTCTATTGTATATTTCAAAATAGCTAGAAGGGAATAATGTAAATGTTTCTAGCATGAGACAAATATTGAAGGTTATGGATATCCCAATTACACTGATTTGATCTTTAAAAATTACATGAATGTGGCCGGGTGTGGTGGCTCACGCTTGTAATCTAAGCACTTTGGAGGCCAAGGTGGGCGGATCACCTGAGGTTGGAAGTTCAAGACCAGCCTGACCAACATGATGAAACCCCGTCTTTTTTTAAAAAAAAAAAGTTTAAAAAAAAACTACATGAATGCATTAAATTATCAGGTGTAATTATCAGGTGTGCCTCCCAAATATGTACATCTATTATGCATCAATAAAAAAGCTTTCTTTAAAAAAGAAAGAAAGAATTAGAGAAAGAACAGGAAATTAAACCCCAAAATAGTAATAGGAAGAAAACAAAAAGCAGATTAAAATTGAGAAATGAAAAATAATGTTAAGAACAAAAACATTATAATATTCTTTATAAAACAGACATAAGTTTAAAAAAAGAACAAAACCAAAACCAAAAGTTGACTTTTTTGAAAAGACAAGTACAAATGCTGCCTCCTCAGAAGACTCCTGACCATTCTAGCTGAAATAGGCCCTTCCTCCCTACTGCTGGGACTCAATCCTTTATTGTCTACATAGTTCTTACCAAGAGCTTATCAATTTTAGTAATTTGATCAAACACTTGTCATCTGTCTTCCCTTCTAGAATGTAGCTCCTTGAGGGCAGGGATTATGTCCATCTCATTCACCACTGCATCTCTACTGCCTGACAAAAATGCCTGTCATGAACAAAAATATAAATAAAAATAAATGCCTGTCACAGCCAGGCATGGTGGCTCACACCTGTAATCTCAGCACTTTGGGAGGCCGAGGAGGGTGGATCATGAGGTCAGGAGTTCAAGACCAGCCTGCCAAGATGGTGAAATCTCGTCTCTATTAAAAATAGAAAAATTAGCTAGGCATGGTGGCTGGCACCTGTAATCCCAGCTACTCAGGAGGCTGAGGCACAGAATTGCTTGAAAGTGGGAGGCGGAGGTTGCAGTGAGTTGAGATCATCCCACTGCATCTCAAAAAAAAAAAAAAGCTTTTCACATAACAGACATTCAATAAATAATTTTAAATGAGCTTAGTTTTAAAAATTTGCCACTAGAGTAAAATATGTATGAATAAAAACATCCACTGATGTTTTTATATATCAGATCTGAGGTATATCAGAGGTATATTAGATCTTATTTAATATGTTTCCTTATCATCCACAATCACATGTTGATATTCTCTGTGGACCACACTTTCCCTAATTCTACATGTTGATATTCTCTGTGGACCACACTTTCCCTAATTCTACATGTTGATATTCTCTGTGGACCACACTTTCCCTAATTCTTCATGTCATACAAAGCCAATATATTTTCTAAGAGGCCTGAATAAATTAAAAACTTGGCTAAGCACAGTGGCTCACACCTGTAATCCCAGCACTTTGGGAGGCCAAGGCAGGTGGATCACCTGAGGTGAGGAGTTCAAGATCAGCCTGGCCAACCTGGTAAAATCCCATCTCTACTAAAAACACAAAAAATTAGCCAGGCATGGTGGTGGGCACCTGTAATCCCAGCTATTCGGGAGGCTGAGACAAGAGAATCACTTGAACCCAAGTGGCAGAGGTTGCAGTGAGCCATGATTGCGCCATTGCACTCCAGCCTGGGCAACAAGAGCAAAACTCCATCTCAAACAATAAAATAAAATAAAATAAAAATTAATCAATGAACTAAAAACTCATGCAAACCAAAATGTGATTCACCTTCGAAAGAGTCATGAAGCCAATTTGAGAAAAAAAAAAAATTCCTCATCATAGTTATACCCTGGGAAGAAAAATATCAACACAGCATTAACATTGAAGACCATTAGGGGATTCTAAATTAAATACATATTTAAAAATGAGATTAGAGGCCAGGCGTCAGTATCTCCCACCTGTAATCCCAGAACTTTGGAAGACCAAGAGAGGAAGATTGCTTAAGCCCAGGAGTTCAAGACCAGTCTGGGCAACATAGTGATACCTTGTCTCTACTAAAATTTAAAAAATTAGCCAGATATGGTGGCACATGCCTATAGTCCCAGCTACCAGAAGGCCAACATGGAAAGTTCACTTAAGCCAAGGAGTTCAAGGTTGCAGTGAGCTATAATTGGACCACTGCACTCCAACTTGGGCAACAGAGCCAGATCTTGTCTCAAAAAAAAAGAAAGAAAGAGAGACTGAGATCTGAGAGGAAGGGGACCAAGATCATTCTGACTGCTCAAGAAACAACTTAAGCCAGGTGTGGTGGCTCATGCCTGTAATCCCAGCACTTTGGGAGGTTGAGGCAGGAGTATCGCTTGAGGTCAGGAGTTCAAGACCAGCCTGAGGAACATAGCAAAAGCCCATATCTACAAAAAAAATTTTTTTAATTGAGAAAACATTTTTATTATTTCTTACTAATACTATATGAAATCTTATTCAAGAGAGAAAATCAGTTGCATCACTGTATTACTATTAATGCTAATAAAACCTTTTAAACAGATCCATCCAATCTCAATCAGCTTTGATCACAAAAGATTTCCATAAATCTTTTATAACCTCTTATAATTTTCCCATTCACTTCCTTTTTCCAACTTTCTATATCCATTTTCCATCTTTTTTTTCTTCATCTTTTTTTTTTAATTGCATTTTAGGTTTTGGGATACATGTGAAGAACATGCAAGATTGTTGCATAGGTACACACATGGCAGTGTGATTTGCTGCCTTCCTCCCCATCACCTATATCTGGCATTTCTCCCCATGCTATCTCTCCCCAACTCCCC
>CAUYLG010022934.1:0-16364 GCA_963573385.1 Cacajao melanocephalus
CAGTTTGCTGAGAATGATGGTTTCCAGCTTTATTCATATCCCTGCAAAGGACATGAACTCATCCTTTTTAATGGCTGCATAGTATTCCATGGTGTATATGTGCCACATTTTCTTTATCCAATCTACCATTGATGGGCATTAGGGTGGGTTCCAAGTGTTTGCTATTGTGAACAGTGTCGCAATAAACATGTGTGCATGTGTCTTTTATAACAGAATGATTTATAATCCTTTGGGTATGTATCCAATAATGGAATTGCTGGGTCAAATGGTATTTCTATTTCTAGATCCTTGAGGAATCGCCACACTGTCTTCCATAATGGTTGAACTAATTTACACTCTCACCAACACTGTAAAAGTGTTCCTGTTTCTCCACATCCTCTCCAGCATCTGTTGTCTTCTGATTTTTTAATGATTGCCATTCTAACTGGCATGAGATGGTATCTCAATGTGGTTTTGATTTGCATTTCTCCAGTGACCAGTGATGATGAGCTTTTTTGCATATGTTTGTTGGCTGCATAAATGTCTTCTTTTGAGAAATGTCTGTTCATATCCTTCACCCACTTTTTAATGGAGTAGTTTTATTTCTTGTAAATCTGTTCTAGTTCTCTGTAGATTCTGGATATTAGCCGTTTGACAGATGTGTAGATTGCAAAAATTCCCATTCTGTTGGTTGCCAGTTCACTCTAATGATAGTTTCTTTTCTTGTGCAGAAGCTCTTTAGTTTAGTTAGATCTCATTTGTCTATTTTGGCTTTCATTGCCATTGCTTTTGGTGTTTTATTCAAGAAGTCCTTGCCCATCCCCATGTCCTGAATGGTATTGATTAGGTTTTCTTCCAGGGTTTCTATGGTGTTAGGTCTTATGTTTAAATCTTTAATCCATCTGGAGTTAATTTTTATGTAAGGTATAGGGAAGAGATCCAGTTTCAGCTTTCTGCATACGGCTAGCCAGTTTTCCCAACACCGTTTATTAAATAGGGAATGCTTTCCCCATTGCTTGTTTTTGTCAGGTTTCTCAAAGATCAGATGGTTGTAGTAGATGCGTGGTGTTATTTCTGAGGCCTCTGTTCTGTTCTATTGGTCTATATATTTGTTTTGATACCAGTACCAATACCATGCTGTTTTGATTACTGTAGCCTTATAGTATAGTTTGAAGTCAGGTAGCATGATGCCTCCAGCTTTGTTCTTTTTGCTTAGGATTGTGTTGACTATGCGGGCTCTTTTTTGGTTTCATATGAAGTTTAAGGTGTTTTTTCCCAATTCTGTGAAGAAAGTCAGTGCTAGCTTGATGGGGATAGCTCTGAATCAATAAATTACTTTGGGCAGTATGGCCATTTTCACGATATTGATTCTTCCTAACCATGAGCATGGAGTATTTTTCCATCTGTTTGTGTCCTCTCTTATTTCGTTGAGCAGTGGTTTGTAGTTCTCCTTGAAGATATCTTTCACATCCCTTGTTAGTTGTATTCCTAGGTATTTTATTCTCTTTGTAGCAATTGTGAATGGGAGTTTACTCATGATTTGACTCTCTATTTGTCTGTTACTGGTGTATAGGAATGCTTGTGATTTCTGCACATTGATTTTGTATCCTGAGACTTTGCTGAAGTTGTTTATCATCTTAAGGAGATTTTGAGCTGAGACGATGGGGTCTTCTAAATATACAATCATTTTGGGCTGAGACGATGGGGTCTTCTAAATATACAATCATGTCATCTGCAAATACAGACAATTTTACTTCCTCTTTTCATAATTGAATATGCTTTGTTTCTTTTTCTTGTCTGATTGCCCTGGCCAGAACCTCTAATACTATGTTGAATGGGGGTGGTGAGAGAGGGCATCCTTGTCTTGTGCCAGTTTTCAAAAGGAATGCTTTCAGTTTTTACTCATTCAATGTGATATTGGCTGGGGTTTGTCATAAATATCTCTTATTATTTTGAGACGGGTTCCATTGATACCTTGTTTATTGGCTGTTTTTAGCATAAAGGGCTGTTGAATTTTGTCAAAGGCCTTCTCTGCATCAATTGAGATGATCATGTAGTTTTTGTCTTTGGTCCTGCTTGTATGATTGATTACATTTCTATATTTGCATATGTTGAACTAGCCTTGCATCCCTGGGATGAAGCTGACTTGATCGTGATCCTAGTCTCTGATAAAACAGACTTTAAACCAACAAAGATCAAAAGAGACAAAGAAAGGTATTACATAATGGTAAAGGGATCAATGCAACAAGAAGAGCTAACTATCCTAAATATATGTACCCCAAATACAGGAGTACCCAGTTACATAAAGCAAGTTCTTAATGACCTACAGGGATACTTAGACTCCCACACAATAATAGTGGGAGACTTTTACATTCCACTGTCAATATTAGACACATCAATGAGTCAGAAAATTAACAAGGATATCCAGGACTTGAACTCAGATCTGTACCAAGTGGACCTAATAGACATATACAGAACTCTCCACTCCAAATCCGCAGAATATACATTCTTCTCAGCACCACATCACATTTACTCTAAAGTTGACCACATATTTGGAAGTAAAGCACTTCTCAGCAAGTGCAAAAGAATGGAAATTATAACAAACAGTCTCTCAGACCACAGTGCAATCAAATTAGAACTCAGAATTAAGAAACTCACTCAAAACCGTACAACTACATGGTAACTGAACAACCTGCTCCTGAATGACTACTGGATAAATAATGAAATGAAGGCAGAAATAAAGATGTTCTTCGAAACTAATGAGAATGAAGACACAATGTACCAGAATCTCTAGGGCACATTTAAAGCAATGTCTAGAAGAAAATTTATACAGTACATGCTCACAGGAGAAATGAGGAAAGATCTAACATCGACACCCCTAATGTCATGATTAAAAGAAGTAGAGGAGCAATATCAAACAAATTCAAAAGCTAGCAGAAGACAAGAAATAACTAAGAGCAGAACTGAAGGAGACAGAGACACAAAAAACCCTTTAAAAAATCAATGAATCCAGGAGCTGGTTTTTTGAAAAGATCAACAAAATAGATAGACCACTAGCCAGACTAATAAAGAAGAAAAGAGAGAAGAATCAAATAGATGCAATAAAAGATGATAAAGGGGATATCACTACCAATCCCACAGAAATATAAACTACCATCAGAGAATACTACAAACACCTCTATGCAAATAAACCAGTCAATCTCGAAGAAATGGATAAATTCCTGGACACTTATACCCTCCCAAGACTAAACCAGGATGAAGTTAAATCCCTGAGGAGACCAATTTCAAAGTCTGAAATTGAAGCGGCAATTAATAGCATACCAACCAAAAAAGTCCAGGTCCAGATGGGTTCACAGCTGAATTCTACAAAGAGGAGCTGCTACCATTCCTTCTGAAACTATTCCAAACAATACAAAAAGAGGGAATCCTCCCTAACTTATTTTATGAGACCAGCATCATCCTGATGCCAAAACCTGGAAGAGACACAACAAAAAAGAATTCAGGCCAATATCCATGATGAACATTGATACAAAAATCCTCAATAAAATATTGGCAAACCAAATTCAACAGCACATCAGCATGCTGCTTGATTTACTTGTGAGACAAGTTTTCAAGCTGTTACCCAGGCTGGAGTGTAGTGACACAAACATAGCTCACTGTAGCCTTGATCTTTCTGGCTCAAGCGATCCTTCCACCTCAGCCTCCTAAGTAGGAGGGACTGCAGGCACACACCACCATGCCTGGCTAATTATTTCATTTCTTGTAGGGATGGGGTCTCACTTTCTTTCCCAGGCTGGTCTTGAATTCCTGGGTTCAAACAGTCCTCCTGCCTCAGCCTCCCAAAGTGCTAAGATTATAAGCACAAGCCACTGCACTCAGCCTACAACTTTATTTTTAATTTAAAAAAATGTTTTTATACAGATAGCGTCTTGCTGTGTTGCCCAGGCTGGTCTTGAATGCCTGAGCTCAAGCAATTTTCCTGCCTCAGCTTCCCAAACTGTTGGGATTATAGGCATGAGCCACTACAGCCAACCAGTGTTATAACTTTAAATATTAGTTTTACTCCATTATTTTATTTTCTTATTTAGGCTTTACAGTTTTATGTATGTTAGACCTTCTTTCTCTTTCTTGTGTATTAATACTTTTCCCCTGATTTTTCTGTTTCTTTTTCTTTTTCTTTTTCTTTTTTTGGTAGAGATGGGATCTGATTATGTTTCTCAGGCCAATCTTAAACTCCTAGTTTCCAGCAATCCTCCTGCCTGAGCTTCCCAAAGTCCTGGGATTACCAGCTTGAACCGCCATTCCTGGCCATTTTCCTGATTCTTACTACCCTCCTTCTTTATTTTGTTCTGTTCTCTTGGCTGCTTTCATGGCTTTGTTCAATGATACTTATTTTCAGTCTTGCCCTCTCTTGGGTACTTTATAATTTATTTTTCATTTCTAAAATAATTTAGTTTTTCTTTTTCTTTTTCTTTCTTTTCTTCTTCTTTTTTTTTTTTACCCCCCCGATACAGAGTCTTGCTTTTTAACCCAGGCTGGAGTGCAGTGGTATGATCAGGGCTCACTGCAGCTTTGACATCCTGGGCTCAAGTGATCCTCCTTCCTCAACCTCCTGAGTAGCTAGCACAAAAGGCACATGTCATTACACCCCGCTAATTAAGAAAATTTTGTTTTGTTGATGGGGAGAGGGTTTCTCACTATATTGCCCTGGCTAGTCTTGAACTCCTGGGTTCAAGTGATCTACCAGCCTTGGCTTTGCAAAGTCCTGGGATTATAAGCATGAGCCATTGTGCTTGGCCATTTTTGTCTTTTTTAATCTTAATTTTTTGGATGTGAAACCATTACATATCATTTTAAATCTTTCTTACTTTTGCCTATTATTATTTATTATTTTTATTATTTTTATTTTTTGGAGACAGCCTTGCTCTTTTGCCCAGGCTGGAGTGTGATGGCATGATCTCAGCTCAGTGCATCCTCTGCCTCCTGGGTTCAAGTGATTTTCATGCCTCAGCCTCCCGAGTAGCTGGGGTCCGAAGTACATACTACCACACCACCTAATTTTTGTATTTTTAGTAGAGATGGAGTTTCACCATGTTGACCAGGCTGGTCTTGAACTCCTGACCTCAGGTGATCTGTCTGCCTTGGCCTCCCAGAATGCTGGGATTACAGGCATGAGCCACCACACCTGGCCAGACTTTTGACATTTTTATAAACTGAATTGTTGAATGTTTGATTTAAGAGAGTTAAAAAAAAAATCTGTAAATACTTATTTAACAACATAGAATTCAGGTTGAGATGTTTTGTAGTTTTCACTGCCTTTTTTTTTTTTTTTTTTTGAGGAGAGTATCAGCTGAAACATTCTTGTTTTCATTTTCTTTATTTTATAGTTGTTGCCTTTTGTTTTCTGATCAGGTTTGAAAATTTTATTTTTCTTAACAAGCAATAACAGTTTATATAAAAAAGAGAGAGATTACAAGGTTTCTTAGTTCAAAAACATCCTGTTCTTTTACTAAAGTTAAGTACAGTTTCTTTAACCTACCTGGTGTGTTTTTTGTGGTTCTTGTTTTTGGTTTTCTTGGAAGGCGATGTGGGTTTGGTGTTTCTTTGATTTTATGATTATGTTTTATTTTATTTTAATTTTTTTTTTTGAGACAGGGTCTCTCTGTCACTCAGGCTGGAGTGTGGTGGTGTGAACATGGCTCACTACAGCCTCGACCTCCTGGGCTCAAGTGATCTTCCCACCTCAGCCTCCCAAGTATCTGGGACCAAAGGTGTGTGAACTTGTGCTTGTCTAATTATTAATACTTTTTAAAAATTTTTGTAGAGACAGGGTCTCACCATGTTGCTCAGGCTAGTTTGAAACTCCTGGCCTCAGGTGATCCTGCGTCAGCCTCCCATAGTGCTAGGATTATTTCTTCTTTATCTTTATCATCATACATCTAAGAAATACCACTTCTAAATCACAGTCCTCTCCTGGAGAAGTGGTTTTTTTCCCAAGAGTGTTACTTCTCCTTTTTGTAATTCGAAGTCCCTTCCTTTTGATGCTATAGTAATCAGTGCTCAGACCTAACAGGTCTCAGGCCTAATTTTAGGATTTCTATACTTTCTGGGCTTATTTTATCTGTATTTTGCTTCCCTGCTTTCCTCTCCTGTTTTCCACATAGTGTCTATTTTGTTTTTTTCTGGCATGGGCTCTAGAGACAGCTCCTGGATTTTAGTGTTCAATTTTCTACTTACATGTTGTGAGACACAGTAACAAATGTAAGAAACCATGTTTGCTCATTCTGCTTGCCAGAAGAATTTCACAAAGACTCTGACTCAGGGACTGAGGGCAGCCCTCTGGAAGAATGCCCTGGAGACATTAAGCAGGATTCACAGGTTCCCACATCTCTTTATGGAATCATTGCATTTTTATTTTTAAGATAAAGTCAATGATCCTAGCCCTTGCCTCTTCCTGTATATAACATAAATTCTGAGGGATTAGTGACTATGCTTCTGTAATCAGTAGTAAGATGTACTCTCAAACCCAAACTTCAGTGGCACTTTGCTCTAATGTAATTTCTGAGCATGTTTAATGTAACTTCTGAGCAGATGGAGAACGGCCACACCCTAATATGCAAGCTGTGGGCTGAAATACTGCTTTGGAATCTCTTTGAAAGATTCTCCTGGGTTAGAGTCTTCAGTAAGGCTGAATAAAACTAAATTTTCTTTTTTAAAAGCCTGATTTTTTTTCCTTTAGTTGACAATCCATTTGAAGTTTGTACTATTCTGTGCCTCTTAGTTATGCCATAGACAATTATGAAGGTTTTTTCAGTTAATTTTTATTTTTTCTTTGAGCAATACTCTCATAGCCTTATCACTTCATTATTTTTAAAGTTTTATGGAGGGTATGTGGAGACATTTGGATTTAGGCGGTTGCCTTTTTTTTTTTTTTTTTTTTTTTTTTTAGGGGAAACTAGTTCTCTTCTGTTTTCTTGAACAAATTAGTCAAAGATATTTAAAGTCCAGATCTGATAATTTTAACGCCTGTGTCTCCTGTAGGTCTGTTTCTTTAATTTTTTCCTTCTTCTTATAGATTTGTTTCCTAGTATGCCTAGTAACTGTCAGTTGAATGTCAGGTACTAATTTTTTCCAAAGAAGGTTTATTTTTGCTTCTGACAGATAGGTAGAATAGAGACAATTTAACAATGTAGTCAGGGATTGAGATGATATATCATTGGGTTTCATTCTACGGATAAACATTTCTGGTTTATCGTTAGCAGTTACCAAACTTCAAGCTTTTTCTCCCTAGTCTGTAATACTGCTAACAGGTCTCCTCAGCTTCCCAGCCTCTTGAAAATTGGCAAATGACTTGAGTAAACCCATGCTGAAAGTTGAGGTTACTTCTCTGTACTTCTCTTTTGTTCAGGATCTTGGACCCTTGAGTCTCGGCTGCTTTAGTAACTCTCTCATCCCTTCATGTAGATGTTTTCTGTATTTTATTAAGTTTTTCTAGTTATTCTTATTGGAAGGGTCAGTATGTTGTAAGCTAATCTTCCATAACCTCTCCAGTGAGTTTTTATTTTCAATTAGTGTATATTTAATTTGTTCAAATGTCTTTCAAACCTTCTAGGTCATTTATTTTTAATTTTCTTTCTGTGGAGTTATTTTCCCACTGCAAAAAATTATTTAAAATATATTAGCATGGTTATTTTATAATCTACATTTGATAATCCTAATCAACAAAATCCTTGCAGGTTGTTTTAGCTGGTTCTTTTTTATGGTGCTGTGTTTTCTTGTGTATTGTATTTAATAGTTTGTTCTACAGATAACATTGGTGTTTGCTGCAGTCTGGCACCCAGGAACATTACCAGTTGGGCACCACTTTATGTTTATTTATTTGTCAGGGGGGACTGATTTTTGTGATGTGAATTTGGATTGTATCTCTATTTGGGTGCCCATTTGTGGTCATAAGTTCCTGTGGTTTTGTGCTTTCCCCTGCTTTGCTTATTATCAAGGCAACTTTCGTTTTAGTCCCCTAGGTCCAGACTTCTCATCACCTTTACGTTGAGGGGATAACTCTTTGATGTCCCAGTTTCTTGGGAGGAGAGTCTCCTGTTACACTTTTAGGTGGTGTTTATTTGTTTGTTTATTTTTATTTAATTTTTTTGAGACAGTCTCTATCACCTAGGCTGGAGTGCAGTGGCGCCATCTAGGCTCACTGCAACCTCTGCCTCCCAGGTTCAAGCCATTCTCCTGCCTCTGCCTCCCAATTAGCTGGGATTACTGGTGCCTGCCACCACACCTGGCTAATTTTTGTATTTTTAGTAGCAACGAGGTTCCACCATGTTGGCCAGGCTGGTCTTGAACTCCTGACCTCAGGTGATCCGCCCGATTCTGCCTCCCAAAGTGCTGAGATTACAGGCATGAGCTACCTTGCTCGGCCCTATTTTTGTTTTCTGTTCATTTCAAATAAGATCTGTAAGTCTAAAGATTTTGTCAGAATGGCTGATCAGATATCCTCAGTGCAAAGACAGATTCGGCATTCCTTACCATCTCTTAGTTTGCACTTTCACTTCGATTTTGGATTGGTAGTTTCTTCTCAACTCTTGGATTCTGTTAGATGTTTTTGTATTTTGCTTTGCCTTTTAGTTGTTTTCAGTTATGGAATTGGTACAAATACTTTGGTTTTCTATATCGCCTGAAACAGAAATTTCTGTTGTATTATGTAATTTGGAGAGCCATTCATAACACCTTTCTTTTTCATTTACCATTTTATTTTCACTACATACACAGGTACATTTAAAAGAAGAAAAATTCTTCTACTTTTTAAACTTTGCTTTTAGGGAAAAGGTTTTGAAATGCATCCAGTGTTTTCTGTAAAGTTGAGTTTTACTTTTGGTTCAGAATTGTAATTACTATTTGTAATATTCTTCAGTCCTATGAAGCCCTGAAACAGTTTTCAGAAGGCAGAGATTTAGGCTACAATCAATTTATTTGGGATATTTCTGTAATTTGAATAATTTATTTGTATTTTTAGTAACATTTCTTTTAGTAGTGAAAAATAAGTAAAGGTGTAACAAGAAAAGCAGGGGTACTCACCTTCTATTTTTTGTTTCACTCCTTAGTTTCCCATTTCCTGAGTGGTTAGAATTTGGTAAATTGGTGGAATTTTTTTGTGAGTTTGTATACTCATGGGACTAAGTCTTCTAAATAATTTCAGAATTTACTCTATATCTTTTAAGATGTGAATACCTTGAAGACAAGGACTTGTTTTATGATGATTTTAAAATAGTTTCCTTTCATGAAGGATTACCTAATCAATATTAGGTGACAGAGGTGTTTTATGTTAGAGTAATGTACAACTTTAATGTTCCTTTAGTATTTGGTTTTATAAATGAATATGAAAAGTGATCATCTTGTAGCATATTTTTAAATTCACTTTCTTCTTTCCCCAGAAAGTAGCAAAGTTACTAAAACCGTCATTTTTTTCCTAATCTTCATGAATAATTTCTTACTGGCCCTGTATGAGAGGCTGTTTTCAAGGCCATCTTATGGTATCCACAAAGGTAGAGTTTAGACCTTGCAGTTTAGACCTCTGTGAAAATGCTTCTAAATTACTGAAGTGAAGAGAGCTTACACTTAATCTTTGGATAATTTCAGTTGTGGACTTTAGAATGAATCAGCTAGGGGGAAAAAAGGTTCCTTATTAGAAGCATAAAACCTACTGACTCTATCTTGGCCAGTGTTCCCTTTTTTCCAGTAAGCTGTCTGCTGTACAGAGGTGTATAACCCTAATGGCTTGTTGTATGCCATTAAAAGGTATTGTACACTCATAAAAGAATGACATTTTGATCAATGCTGTTAAAAGAATTACTGTCTTGACACAGAAAAGCTTTCCTGCTGCAAGTTTAAAAATATGCCTTTAAAAGCTTTTTATTGAATACCTTTGCATCCCTTAGAAATGTGCCATTTTGGCATGAGGTTACTCTGAAGTATTCCACATTGTAACTTAAATGCAAAACCCCTTATTTACCTTTAGATGTAGCAGAGCTGAACAGGTATTTCCCTACCAAATGGAGCTTGAAGACTTGGTAGCATCTTAAACCACTGTTAGTGATCTAAAAATAGAATTTCTTTAAAAGAGAAAGCTGAAAACTAAATTTCCTTTTTATTTTGTGAGTTATTGATTTTTTTCATGCTGTTTTGTTTAAACTTTATGGTTTAATTTCCCTTTGGATTTAAGAATTATGCCTTTCCACCCAGTTCAGAGATAGATCTTTTCTAATCATCTGGGAATTTGTCATCTTAAATGGTGATATGTTGGATGTGGTACTGTTTCTTTTTCTCTTATTATATTTTTGATTAGGAATTGATGAAAACCACTTCATGATAGACACATTCTTTCACATTTCTTCTGTACACAGCTGGTCTTTTACAAATTTTCTTATCTATCACTGCTGTTATTTTAGCTTTTTTCATACTTGGTAAGCCTTCTACTGTTACCTAACTTCTGACTTTTTATGTTTGGTGAAACTGAGCATTTTAAAATTCAGTATCTTGAAAACCATCTCTTAAACGTGTCACTACAAAGTGATTGTTTACTGGATAGATAATATTGTACTTTTTGAATCTGACTTTAATCCCAGTCTAATGAACTTCACACATTTCAGGGTTTAGACATATTTTAGGATAGATTTGCATTGACTTTTATTTAGCATGTTGGCTTTGTCAGTCTAGCCTACTTTTACTTGTGAAGCAGATGATTTTGGTGTTGCTGGTGATGGTGGTTGTGTTTTTATATTCAGTACCCATTAAGTGTCAGGTGATTTATATATATTGATAACACTAAAACATGTTTCAGTTATGTGCCATGTTCTCTGCTAAAATACTGCCTATGGCTCAGAGGAATCATATAACTTGGTCAAATGAGTGAGTTTTGGAGTTGGGATTCAAACGTAAGTAGTCTGACTCTCAACAATTGTGCTATTCTAACTCATTTTTTAGTCTTATGTAATTGTTCAAGGTAGTATTGTCCCCCTTTTAACAAGTAAGGGACCTGAAGCTCAGATAGAGTTCATACTTTGTCCATTGACGCACAGTGAAGGAGTGGCAGAGCTGCATTTGAAACAAGCTGTTTAACTTCAAAGTATATTTTCTACTATGTTGTACTTGTTATTTTTCCTTCAGCCTTCTTGTCACACGCCCTTCTCTTAATTATTTTTTTGTATTCAAACATGGCTTTTATTAGAAATATTAGAATAAGAATTTGCTTCATGGTTTTTATTTAATGGTTTGAATAGTAGCATACTGAAAAGATAATTGGACTAGGTATCAGGAAACTTGGATACTTTTACTCTCTCTCTCATTCTGACCATATGACATTAGACAAATCACCTCTGAGAGGTCTTATTTATAAAATGAGGGTTTTGGACTAGATTATTTTAAAGGTTTCTGCAAACTCTAAAATGCAGTTTGACTATATTTTGATTTAATGCTTACGCCTATTATTTTAGCATTGATAAAATTTTATCACCTGTAATTCAGCCCATTAAATGCTTTTTAAAATTAATGTTAGGGGACAAGAAGCTCTCTACTTCCACTATTACAGCTAATGTTGAAATTCAAAAATGGGAAGAAATTCCACGTCAAGAAGTAATTTTATTACAAGGGTGCTCTTTCCCTCCCTCTCCCCAACCCTGTCTCCTCCCCTCCCTCCCCCCTTTCTCCCTCCTTCCCACCTTCCCTCCTTTCCTCCTTTCCTCTTTCCCTTCTTCCTCCATCCCTCCTTCTTTTCTTTTTTCCTTCCTTCCCTCTTCCGTCCTTCCTCAGAGTCTCACCTTGACACTTAGGCTGGGGTGCAGTGGCAAGATCATGGCTTACTACAGTCTTGAACTCCTGGGCCCAGTTTGAACCTCCTACCTCAGCCTCTCAAGCAGCTAGGACTATAGGTGTGCATTACCCTGCCTGGTTAATTTTACAATTTTTTGTAGAGAGATGGTCTTGCTATGTTGTTCATACTGGTCTTTAACTCTTAGCCTCAAGCGATCCTCCCACCTCAGCCTCCTGAAGTGCTAGGATTACAGGCATGAGTCACTGTGCCCAGCCAACACTCTTTCTTTTAAACTACTCAAAAGTCTCATAATTTTTACAGTCAGAATAATTCTGGAAGTCTGAAAATTATAAAAGGAGAAAAACCATTTTTAAAAGAGAACGTTTCCACCAAAGAACACAGGAATAGGCAACTGCCGTCTGCAAAGTGCTTTTAAGTTTTTATCTGTATAGCAATACTATTAATAATAATACTATTTATTGGAAATTAATTTTATACTATTAAGCATTTTATGTACATTATATTATTCAATACTCATGAAAACACTGAGGTATGTACTATTATCCCCATTTTACATACTGGTAAATAGAAAATTTATGAGGCTAAGTAATTTATCCCAAGGTTACATTCTTGATAAGTGGTGAAGCTAAGAATACCTCAGAGATTTTCCTTATATTTACAAATGGAAGAATTGTCAGAGGTTACCTCTGATAACACTTAGTGAGGTGAATATGATTTAAACATGAGACTTTTTAGGAAGGAGTGCATCTGGTGACTTGTCCCAAATGGCAGATTCTAAGTTTTCAGATTTGATCATTGTCAGTTACATATATTATTGATATAGTCATAAAATAAGTAATAGCTTTTGGAAAATTTTATAACAGCGCATATTTTCTGAAGAGTTAATAAATTCATTGTAAGTTTTAGAAAAACATTCTTTAGAGTTGGGGATGTGGATGGGTAAGGGAGTGTGTGTGTGTGTGTGTATGTGTGTGTGCATGCACGCACATGTAAACACATGCTCAGGCATCAGTTGGTAGCTGTAGATATCTCAGTTTGCCCAGGTTTGAATTTCTGGATCTTAGAACTGTCAGTGCTAAAACAAGGAAAGTTCTGAGTAAACAGGGCACGTATGTATATATACATACACTTATACATGTGTGTATGTGTGTATGTAGTAGTTGCGCTATGGGAAGTCAGGTCTTGCAGAGAGTAAAACTGCTCTGAATTCAGTGCTTAGAATGATACTTGTCCATTTTATTAGCAGACAGCTTTAGTCTCCTGTGTTTTCCCCATTTCAGAAAACCTTTTCTGGTTGTCTTAGAAATTAATTTCTTTGTTGGAATCATTGCAAGTAAACTTGATAGCAGGAATGCTGTTATTAAGGCAACTTACACAGTGATTTGCTAAGTATAGCCTCTTCCTAAAAGGTGAAGCAGAAGTCAATTTATTGATCACTGCTAGGAACCTGTTGAACTACCTGATTTTTCCCACTTCTTCTGAAGCCCACTATTTCTATTTCTCTTTATACCTTAGCATTTAGTTGGAAGCATCTTTTCACATGTATTTTCATATCATGTTTTTATTATATTTTTTATTTTTTGATATTTTCCTCTTTCTATCATAGAGTTGGAATTGTTTAAAAACTATTTTTAGGCTAAGCCACATGAAATTATCAAGATTTGACTGTTTTTGACCCATAGAAATGGAATTTTGTATGATTCAACTCATAGTTAATCTACTTTTGGTTATTTAGAAATATTAGGCTACTGATTTAAATTTATTTGTGGAGTATTCCATTGAAACTCTGGTTAATGTTAGAGGAGAACTAAGATGAACTTTAAGCTGATAACTCCATGCTACCTATTTGCTAAAAAATATTTTTTAAAAGATATAACTGGGAAAACTGAGCATTGCACAGCCATTAATATTAGTCATTTAAAATTTAATCAAATATTAAGACTACATTTAATCATTTTCCTTAGAATTTTGACCTACTATGTTAATTTTAAGCTAGAGTGGATTATGTACATGTTCATTTTTGATTCTTGTTTTTGAATGCTCTTTTCATGGAATCAGAAGTAAAATTGTTGCTGTAAATCAAAATAAATACCAACCAACACAATAACTTCGTTTCTTTTGGATGGTTCAGTTGGAGTCAGGGTTTGTCTTTTTGGATAATTGAGGCTCCTAGAACCTAAAGGAGTTAAATGAGTCACTACAAGGAGTGACTTTGATTTTTTTTTAAAGAAATGTAGCCATTTTCTATTTGTTTCAGCCTTATAACTATCATAATTTTGAGATTCTTGTGATATGTAAAAAATTGTACATGTGAATATGTGGTAAAAAATACTTTTTTTTTTTTTGTCTCTTGCCCCATTAATTCCATGTAGTACAACAGCTGGCCTATAAAAAGGAACAGATTTCTTTATGGCCTCTAGTTGTGTATATAGTAGACTAAGCTGATGCTGAGAATTTTGACTTAATACAGTGTTGAGAATTTTGACTTAATACAATGACTCTACCTCACAGAAATAGTAAATGATCATGGAATTTTGGGGAGTTACTGTGTGTGGTGGCTCATGCATGTAATCCTAGCACTTTGGGAGGCCGAGGTGGGCGGATCACTTGAAGAGGAATTCAAGACCAGTTTGGCTAACATGTGAAACCCCATCTCTACTAAAAATATAAAATTGGCTGGATGTGGTGGCATGCGCCTATAATCCCAGCTACTCAGAAAGCTGAGGCAGGAGAATCACTTGAACCTGGGAGGTGGAAGTTGCATGCCACTGCACTCCAGCCTGGGCAACAGAGCGAGACTCTGCACCCCTTCCCTCAACAAAAAGAATTTGGGTAATTAACTGTAGCTTTAAGCTTTTTGTATCTCTTAAACTTTAAAAAGCAACCTTAGAAACAGATATATCTTTTAACAGTGTGTTGAAAAATTGGAGTTCATACCTAGGTCTCATTCTTTTTAATATCATGATCTTTTTTTTTTTTTTAATTTTTTAGAAAGAAAGAAAAAGAGAAAAGAAAGAAAGAGTGAAAGAAAGAAAAAAAAAGAAAGAGAGAAAGAAAGAAGAAGAGAAAGAGGGAGAGAGAACGGGATTCTTGTTCTATTGCCCAGGCTAGAATGCAGTCTAAAAATGGGTATTAAAAACCACTTTTATGCCAACTTAACCTGTCTGTTCTTATGTCAGTACCACATTGTTTGTTACTACAGCTTTATAACATAATTTGAAATCAGGATGTGTGATGTCTACAGCTTTGTTCTTTCACAAGATTGTTTATTCATTTGAGTTTCTTTATTTTTTATGATTGTATCTGATAAAGGGTTAATACAGAAATATATAAGGAACTCATTTAGCAGCTCAATAGCAAAAAAAAATGAAATAAGAAAAAGAGAAAGAAGAAAGAAGACATAGAGAAAGAAGAAACAGAGAAAGAAATACAGAAAGAAGAAATAGAGAAAGAAAGAAGAAAGTAGAAATACAGAGAGAAAGAAAGAAAAGAAGGAAGGAAGAAAAGAAGAAAGAAAGAAAGAAGAAAATCTAATTTAAAAATAGACAGAAGTCCTAAATGAATACTTTTCTGAAGGAGACATACAAATGGCCAACAGACACATGAAAAGATGCTAGGCAGGAGGATCCCAGATGGCCAAATGGGAACAGCTCCAGAGTGCAGTTCCCAGCAAGAACAACACAGAGGGTGAGTGCCCACTGAATTTCCAAATTTTCACGGCCCGCAGACCAGGAGATTCCCGGGCTAAAAAGCGCCACGAGTTTTCAGCATGGCAGTTTCACCTGGTGCCGAGTTGGTGCACATAAACTCACACAACTCTGGGTGGCCGTTTCAGCTGGCGCCCAGAATGCTTGGGAGACAGAGCTGCCCATTCAACTGAAAGGGAGGGGGCAGAGACAGGGAGCCAGGCAATCTGGCTCAGCGGGTACCGCTCTCACAAAACAAGCAACCTGAAATGCTCTGGATTGGGAGTTTCACAGCAAGTGCAGCTGGACGCCACAAAGATATTCCTCCAGAAGAGCAACCCCAAGGCACATAATTATCAGAGTCACCAGGGTTGAAATGAAGGAAAAAATGTTAAGGGCAGCCAGAGAGAAAGGTCAGGTTACCCACAAGGGAAGCCCATCAGACTCACAGCAGATCTCTAGGCAGAAACCCTACAAGCAAGAAGAGAGTGGGGGCCAATATTCAACATCCTTAAATAAAAGAACTTTCAACCTGGAATTTCATATCCAGCCAAACTAAGCTTCATAAGAGAAGGAGAAAGAAAATCCTGCATGAACAAGCAATTGCTGAGCGATTTCATCACCACCAGTCCTATCGTAGCAGTACCAGCCACTCCCAAAAACACACCAAATGGTAAAGACCATCAATACAATGAAAAAAATGCATCAACTAATGAGCAAAACATCCAGCTAGCATCAAAATGGCAGGATCAAATTCACACATAAGAATGTTAACCTTAAATGTTAATGGGCTAAATGCCCCAATCAGAAGACACAGACTGGCAAATTGGATAAAAAGTCAAGATGCATCGGTGTGCTGTATTCAG
>CAUYLG010022935.1:0-72408 GCA_963573385.1 Cacajao melanocephalus
ATAATATAATATAATAAATATTTATAATATAAATATATATAATATAAATATATATTATATATATTTTAAATATATATATTTATATATATAATATATAAATATATATATACACATATATATTTCCAAGATAAAAGGGCAATATCAGAAGCTTCTGCACAAAAAATACAGGATACCAACAAAGAAAAGAGAATCAAACTAACATCAGACTTCTGATCTGCAATTCTGGAAGAAACATAGTACAGTGACCAGGCACAATGCCTGTAATTCCAACACTTTAGGAGGCCAAGGCAGGAGGAATGCTTGAGGCCAGGAGTTCAAGACCAGCCTTGGCAACATAGAAATGTATGCACCATAGAAATGTATGCACCATAAAATAAAGCAACAAAATAAGCATGTAATGTAAAAACTACTAAAATATAAGAACTTGTTTAAATGCTTAATCACCTGGGGATTTTAATATAGTTCTCTGAGTATTTTATACTTCAAGTAAATAGAAAATAAGAGGAATATTTACATTGATTAAGGGAGTGAAAAGCTTAATTCAATAGAGGACTTAGTCCCATATCATACGAAAGAACCAAGTTCTTTGGCAAAAAGAAATCAATACTAAATTCCCAAAACCAAAGATTATTAGTCCCTTGTTTCTGACCATAGTCCATTAAGGCCAGAAATGAATCATAAACAAAAGTAACCAAAAGAAATAAATCACCTGGAAATTTATTCAGAAAAGCAACATTAAGTTCCTCTTCTCAAGCTTGATTAGCTCTTCTGCAACCAAGCAGGCATGTAAGTATACGATTATATGACTCCTCTCCACAGGGACTGATACAGGGTGAAAATGAACCCTAAGAGAAACAAGACTAGGTGGATCCTGGGTGACAGCTGCATGCAAAGTTTGCACCGTGTATTAGGGGTTCATAGAAGTGACTATACTCTTTCCAGGATGCCTGTGTCAGAAGCAGCATTCCCAAGACCCTTCACCTACCCTGGGAAGAGGGCATTTCTGGCCCTGTTATAGGCATCCTTTCCCCAACTCTCCTGCTAGTTGCTCTTCCTCTCTTGACCTTAGTGCTTCCATTTGTAAAATAAGGAAGGCTGACCTACTTGATTTCAAAAATCCTGATGTTATGCATTATCTAAAAATGTGTTTATTAAGATGTGTTTAACACATTTAAGGTTTTTTTAATGTGTTAAAAATATGTGTATCAGAAAAGAATATTAAAATATTGATATTATTAATAGAATGTTAAAATATTATTTTCTGAGCTCCCTAAGTTTAAGCCCCTGGCCCTGGAAACAAGGCATTTTCAGTTGGTTCTGATGCAGTGTGATGAGTGTTAGGATAGAACACAAGGAGCTATGAGCAGAGATCCCAAAACTCCCATAGGAAGGAAGACTTCCTGGTTTGTGGTCTCTGTATATACTTCCATGACAGTTTTACCTTTTCTTTCATTCTTCTGCCTCCTCTCAGCATATCTAGAACAGAGCTCTGAATGGGGGATAATCAGTTAATGCTACTGGCCAAAGAGCCAATGTCTCTTTATACCTCTGTTTGCATCATTATCCATGACTCATGCTTTGGACCCCACCCCATGGAAGCAAATAAAAGCCTGAGTCCAGAGCCCCATTGCAGGATGTTCTCAACTCCTGGATCTGCCACATTCATCCACAGACCATGAAATTCTGGCTACTGGCTCTTACTGTATTTTTGGTCCTGTTCCAGATGTTCCCAGGTAAACAGAACCAAGGAAGAAGGGAAAAAGAGCTAGCCTGGGGAACTGTCCATGTAAGGCTTAATATCTTTTCCTTCACTGAGATAGAGTTTTCAGGAATGGTTGAAATTGGCTTGAATTTATCAGAATGCTTTCCTCCTAGGACAAACCTAAGGCCCCATATTAGGAATGTGTATCTGGCCAGGACCCCTGGAACCATAAATTAGGGCAAGGTGTCTTATGAGAAGTCCATTTCATACTCAGCTGCAGCCTCAGCATCCCAAACTGCAGACAGTACTTTGCTCCAATGTCCCAATGACCCAAACTGAGGGGCTGCCTGACTTCAGCTGTCTTTCTAATCTCTACCAAATCATGAGTCCTGAGGCCTTTGTTGGACATTAAGTTCTATTATATCACTTCATACGAAGTTCCTATACTGGCTATTCTGGGATAAAATATCTGCAGAGCAGCGATGTGGAAGAAAGTACAGGACTTTCTGCTCCTTTCCCACCATAAAAGTCTGTGATTTTGTTAATTATTTCCAGTGAGATTTCACAAACAAATGGCCAGAGTTTTGAAACTACTGTTTATGAAGGCCTGAATAATTTTTAGACAAGGTACAATTCTCCTCTTCTGTCTGATATTTAAAACCTTTTTCCTGTGAATGTATAAATCCACAATGTATATGTACCTTTAGTTCTTTTTTAACCAAAAAAGGTAACCATACATTGCTCTAAAATTTTTTTAATTCAGCAATATATTCTAGACATCTTCTTTGTCAGCACACAAAAATTTGCCTCATTGCTTCTGGAAGTTACATATTATTCCATCATATGGATAGAACATAATTTATACATCTAATCTCCATTGAGTGTAAAATGGAATTTTTCTAGATCTTTGATAAAACAAACAAAACTGCAACTGACCCTTTGCACATGTATTTTTATATACTTGGGTAAAAATGTATAAACAAGTTCCTAGAAGTCAATTTGCTAGGTTGAGGAAGCGTATAATTTTGCTTTCCACGAGCATCTTTTCTAAGTCTCCTTTGGGTCATACATGGCTGGATGAAATTGCTTGCCTTCTAGGGCAAAAAAATAAAGGCTTTAGAAGACTAAAATGAACTTTTTTTATGCAAACCTAGAAACATTTGGGTTGTGGCAATTTCTCAACTGTAACACTGGTGTGAAAGACAAAATAAATAAATAGTGAAGGAAATGAACTTTTAACCTAGACTTTTATATCCATTTACACTGCTATTTAAATATAGGGGCATAATAAAAATAATCTCAAGCATAGAAGGACTCAGAATGCTTGCCACACAAAGACTGGAGAAAAAACTCAATTAAAAAGAGAAAGAAATACAGAAGGATGTTGTAAATGATATATGAAAGGTAAGAATTACCAATTACTTGTAATTTTCTAGTTGACTTTAAAATTAGACTAGAATGAGAGAAAGAATGTATCCGATAATTACCTATAAATTTTAGATAATCACCATAGTTAAGGGAGGGGACGAGCAAAGCTCAGTGGAGAGAAAGCCAAGGAATGTAAGAGCACGGCTAAAGTGCTTGCTTTGGTAAGAGGTAAAATATAATTATTGATAAATTTTAAATATCAGTAAAGGTAGATTATCATGGACATGGGCTTTATAAGATTGCTTGTAGAATAAGAATAAAAATAAAACGAATACATTTTATACCAGCTAAGGGACCCCTTATCCACCTAATTGAAAATAGTAAGCAAGCAAAAAAACCTACAATAAAAAGAAAATATAGAATAAGTTAGCAGAAATAAGTCCTAATATAATTTTACTTACAATAAATGTAAGTGGGTTAAACTCATTAAATAAAGTCTTACTCTCTCAAATGAGACAAAGAAAGCTCAAATAGCATGTTGTCTAAATGACAGACACACGTGCCACACTAGGCAAATATAACCTAAAAGAAAGCTAGAGTCACCTGTGCAACATGGTGAGACTCCCACTCTACAAAAAAATGCAAAAATTAGTAGGGCATGGTGGTGCATGCCTGCAGTCCCAGCTACTCAGGGGGATGAGGTGGCAGGATCACTTGAGCCCAGGAGGAGGCTGCAGTGAGCTGGGAGGGATTGTGCCACTGCACTCCAGCCTGAACAGCAGAGTGAGACCCTATCTGAAAAAAAAAAAAAAAAGAAAGAAAACTGGAGTGGCAATCTTAATATGTGACAGAGAAGAATTCACAGCAAAATGTATAATAATTGACAAAGAGATGGGTTATATACTGATAAAGAAATATTTGAGGTTGAGCACAGTGACTCACACCTGTAATCCCAGCACTTTGGGAAGCCCACATGGGAGGATGACATGAGGCCTGGAGTTGGAGGCCAGACGGGGCAACATAGTGAGACCCCATTTCTACAAAAAATTTAAAAATAGCTGGCCATAGTGGTGCATACCTATAGTCCTAGCTCCTTGGGAAGCTGAAGCAAGAGCTCAGGAAGTCAGGGCTGCAGCAAGTGAGCGATGATCATACCACTGCACTTCAGCCTGGGCAACAGAATGAGACCCTGTCTCTAAAAGATTATTATTATTATTTGTTATTATTGAGCTACAAGAACATAATAGCAACTATAATTTCAGCTTTCAAATTTGCAAAACAACAAATGACAGCACTTCATGGTTAAGTCAACAATAACATTTGGAGATCTTCAACCCAAATGTTAATACTTGATTGAGAGCAACACACTGAAGGCTTGGCCAATGTATTTAATATGCTTGAATTTATTGGACATATATTTATATCCAGATATTTCTATGTTCAACAGAGAGTAAGCATTCTTTTGAGCACATACAAAAATTTGCAAAAATGTCCCACATTTTAGACCACAAAGAAAACTTCATTAAAGAATAGCATACCAAAAAAAGAAAGAAGAAAAAAGAATAGCATACAGGTTATATTCCCCTACAAAATAAAATTAGAAATTAACAATAAGAGAATGGCAAATAACTCATATGTAGAAACTAACACATTAGTCTACAGCCATACCACCCTGAATGTGACAAATCTTTTCTGATCTCGGAAGTTAAGAAGGGTCAGGCCTTGTTAGGATTTGGGTGGGAGAAACTAACACATTGGTAAATAAACTTTGTCCTACGTAAGAAATCACATTTGCTTCCAAGCAAGTCTCATGGATGAGCCCAGAGCAAAATGGTGAGATAGACCCTCTGACTGTAACAGGAGGGCATCATAAAGTTGTACAGCAAAGAGCATGGATCCCAGGAGGGGTAAAAAAAACTGGAGCATTTTTTACAGTTAGCCTATTGCATGGCATTAGAAGTCAGGACAGCACTGCCTTGGAGGGGAAGAGGAACAGTAATGACTGGAAGAGGTCATGAAGAGGTTTTCTAATGCTTGTTACATGAGTAGTTTTCTCTAAGACAATTCATCCAGCTATATGCCAATAACTACTGCACATTTCTGGAAGTATGTTTTACTTCAATTGAAAGTTATATTTTACAACTCATGCATAGATTTGTTACATATAGTGTCTAGATGTGTACTTTACATAATTTTATCCAGATGTCCTTCAATTGTTCTTCTTCTACCCTTTTTTTTCAGCATTCAAACTGATTCTTCTATATCCTTTAGTCATTTAGCATATGTGGTATCACTGAAGTTATATAGGGTAACAAATTTCAGCCATTGTTAGTTAAGCACTGAATCCAGTTCCCAAAGGATTCCCAAAAACTCTTTGGGAACTTTTAAGATTAATAATACAGCATCAAAGCATGATGAAGTAGACAATGATATCAGATGTGTTTCCCAACTTATTTTTCTTTTTTAATTAAAGTATGTGGCATTAGAAAAACTATTCAGATTCACTTAACAATCAACAGCTAGATTTTGTTTTTTGATATCTAAGTGATGATGCTTCTATAAGCAAAAATTGTCAATTGCCTGTAGTCTATCCCATGAGACTTGGTAAATTCTATGATTTATCTATATGTTTTCCGGAAAATGACCAACTGTCTTTTACAAGCATTTCTCAAAAATAAAAGAAAGCAGATTTCCATCCACCCTGGGGACAGAAACATTCCATTGTATCCCATAAATATGTACAATTATGTGTTAATTATAAATTTTAAAAATAGTTGTTGTCTCTTAAGAATGTATTAGTGTGTGGATATTCTGGCTAAGATATAAACTTTTTCTATAGTACAGTGGTTCTCAGTGTGATTCTCCTGACCAGCAGCATCAGCATCATCTGGAAACCTGTTAAACGTGCAAATTTTTAAGCCCTATTTCAGATTCACTAAGTCAGAAACTCTGGGGGTGGGCCCAGCAACCTGTTTTAGCAAGCCCATGGGGGAGACTCTGATGTGTGCTTAATTGTGAGAACCAGAAAATAATCTACTACCGCTATGATTCTGAGATCACTACCTAAAACATTGATTTTCTTCCATTTGCTGCCTCATAGAACAATTGTTCTTTAAAACATTTTGTTGAGATATGATTGATATTCAAAAAGCTATACATATTTAATGTATACAACTTTATAAATTTGGTGATGAGTATACACCTGAAACCATCATCACCACAATCTATGCCATAAACCTATCCATCACCCCTAAAAGTGTCCTCCTGCCTAAAGCAATCATTTTTAAGACATTTTAGTGACAATCGTGGACCCAATTAAAGCTGAAATTCCTATACTTGTGGTATGGCAAATACAAACAACTCAACCGATGTGTAATTAAATTAGCTTGCTTGGCTTGGTGCGGTGGCTCACACCTGCAATCCCAGCACTTTGGGAGGCCAAGGCGAGCAGATCACTTGAGGTCAGGGGTTCAAGACCAGCCTGGCCAACATGGTGAAACCCCTTTTCTACAAAAAATACAAAAAATTAGCTGTGCCTAGTGCCATGCATCTATAATCCCAGTTACTCAGGAGGCTGAGGCAGGAGAATTGCTTCAACCGTGGAGGCAGAGGTTGCAGTGAGCCAAGATCATGCCACTGCACTCCAGCCTGGGTGACAGAGTGAGACTCCATCTCAAAAAAATAAAAATAAAATAATAAATTAGCCTGCTTTATACAACTAATTTCATATAATCTTGCCAAGTATCCCCAGTTTCTGCTGTCTAGCCAGTTCCTTGAACATTGATGGTACAATGCTTAGAAATATGATATATACCAAACCTGGCTTTGCTTACATAATTTTCCTTAATGAATTCTTTTCAGTCGGCAGGATTGTTGTGAGGATTACAGATACAGTGACTCTAATTGTTATGACTATGAGCATCCATATCTTGAATTAATTACCTTTCTTTACTCTTTTCAGTCTGCAGGAGCCGAAAATCTTGCTGGATCATAAAAGGACACTGCAGGAAAAACTGCAAACCTAGTGAACAGGTTAAAAAGCCATGTAAAAATGGTGACTATTGCTGCATTTCAAGCAAGACAAATTCTTAACCACAGAGACTACCTCCAATCACCTACCATGAAAACCCAAACTCTTGGTAATAATTTTGGAGATAACCAAAATTTATCAGTAATAATCATTATGGACAACAAGAATTTAGAGTGAAGCAGAAAAAACCTGGGGATTTCTCAGATGAGGAATTGTCAACCCGGTCTCTCTTTCATGGGTCCATTAAAGCACATGACCTCCTGTCTGCTGTTACTCATCCCTGTCCTCACAGAGCTGGATTAAGACCTTGAGCTGCCCATGGCACTGAAAATATCATGGTGTCCCATCCCCACCAATATTTAATTCTAAACAAAAACAATAATAAACTAATTAAATAGTTAGAAGGAAATCCAGAAGATTTTCAGTACTTTCCATGAAAACTTCTTCAAATAATTTTTTTTTGAAACATCAGCTATCAAATTACTTTACCCAAGAAAAACACTTGTCCGTTTCTTTTGTGTCTGCTTTGCTACCGTCCCATGTATATGGCATATTCTTTCCATCTGGGCCTCTGTTTTTCCAAAAAGGGCTTGGGAAGCCTCTGAGGAGTTCCTTGTGTTATACCTGCCTTCTTGTTCAACATAAGTAGTTCCCTGATATTTTTTTAAACCAATAGCTACCAGGACACTGAAGTCTTTTTAAAATAAAATAGAAGACACTGAAGATAAGTGCATCTCATTTACTACTAACTCACCTTTGGTCCTAAGCTTGTCTAATGTCCTGCCCCAGAATGCAGCTAGGCTGGAGGTGTACTCAGAAATTCTTCTGCCTTCTTAGCTTAAAGGGCCAGAAAACAAGGACATCCTCATTGATTTATTGCCTTTGTGGTCTTATTTTCTTAACTCAAGCTCTGATCGTATTTGGCAATCCAAGGACCTACATAGGAGGCAGCTGAAACCTGCAAGATAATACTTGCCCTTCTGAGGGTGTGTGTGTTGGGGCAAGAAAAGAAATAAGGACACAGAAAAGAATAAGGAAAAAAACTCAAATAAATATTCCAGCATAAGCACTATGGGGAGGAAAGAGCTCAACGTCAGTTCCGTTTTAAACTTTCTGTTACACCCACTAAGGGATCCATTCTCAAAGGCCCCTGGAGAGTCCCCAAGGACTCCATATTGGTTTTGGTCTTTGCACGTCTCCATCTCCTTGGAGACGCAACAAGGTGAGAAGCCCTCAGTTTCCCCTCATGACTTCAATGTGTGATGATCTCACATTGTGGAAATTTTAGGAAAATCTTGTCCTAAATCAGAAGCACTTAGAACAGCAGCTGTGGTTAAGACCAGGAGTATTGGCCACAATCCTGCAGAAAGTTCCTAGACCAATAGACCTCATCCAATTAGTTTTTGTTACTAAGTTACTATGAGTTCCCTGCTGATGTCATTCTCTCTAAACTATAGATGTTGAAATATTAGGAACTTTATTTCCCTTTTTGGAAACCTAACAACAAGTAAACTTGAGTTACAAGAATAAACCACTACTGAAACACAGCAGCACTCAAAAAAGAGAAGAAAAAAAAAAAAGCTGTAACGTAGAGACTAAAACTATCATCACGTTACAGGTAAGAAAACTTAGGTCCAGACCAGGAGCAGTGGCTCATGCCTGTAGTCCCAGCACTTTGGGATGCCAAAGTGGGCAGATCACTTGAGGTCAGCAGTTTGAGACCAGCCTGGCCAACATGGTGAAACCCCATCTCTACTAAACATACAAAAGTTAGCTGGGCACGCTGGTGGGCACCTGTATTCCCAGCTGTTCAGGAGGCTAAGGCAAGAGAATCACTTGAACCCAGGAGGCAGAGGTTGCAGTGAGCTGAGATCATGCCACTGCACTCCAGCCTAGACAATAGAGTGAGACTTAATCTCAAAAAAATAAAACTGAGGTCCAAAAGGGTTAATTCCACTCTTGATTCAACAAATGCTTTCTAAACACCTATTATATTGAAAGACATTTTTGTTGACAGTGGGGCTATAATATTAAAGATGACAAGTTTGTTGCCTATTCTAATGAAACATATTGTCTAGTAAAGAAAGTGAAAAATAAACAAGTGAAAAAAGAAATAAGCTGTGATCACTACTATAAATGAAACAAGAAAGGGGCTCAAACCAGACAGCAACTTGGATGAGCGTGCCTATTTTCAATGGAGTATTCAGAGAGATCCCTTCTGAGAATGTGACATAAAGCAAGAAGGGAATAGCCATGAAAAAAAATCACAGGAACATGGCTCCTAGAAAAGGATATAAAGAATATGTGACAGGAGGTGTGTAAGTCTGGATAAGATAGAATATGTTGCAGAACAAATAAACCCTGAAATCTCAGTGGCTTAACAATAACATTCTATTTTTGCTTATACAAAGTCCATTGTGGGTCACACAGACTTCCTTCATCTTGTAGTTACAGCATCTGAAACATGTAGCATCCAAGATTATCATAGCAAGGAAAAAGAGAGCTGGAATATCATGTTAAATGATCTTAAGGACATTTTTCTACTTATCCTCATTGGCCAGAGCCCAGTCATATGACACCAACCTACCTGCAAGAAAGGCTAAAAGATGTGGAAGGAGCACATGGATATCTGATGAGCACTAACAGACTCTACCACAGTTTGAAATGGTCATATCCACTTAATCTCTTCTTCCCAAATATAGATCACACTCATTTCCTTCCCAAGGGACACAACCCAAAGCCCAATCTAACTCAAAGCCAGTATTCCTGGCAATACTTGATCCTCATCAGGTCCAGATGTGGGACCTGTGTCTCCACAGTCTGATACCCTATGACCAAAAAGGACAAATTATCTGTCCAGCACACTTATATCTACACCATATAAAATGCTGAGTCCAGACTAAAATAACTGCAACAAATGTTCTGCTCTGGAAAGTCATTGGTCCATACCAACGTTGAAATGCTGTTAGGCCCATATTGTAAATCTCATACCTGTACCTAATGAAGAGTCCTAGCTGAGGCCCTAATTCTGCTCTCTGTGATGAATTCCTTTGCCCTTCATACATCGTGACCCCGACTCCATTCCCTTGGAGCTTTCTCCTTAGCCATAATTTTTGGCCATAACTGAAATTGGTGTTTGGGAACTTGCCTTTGAAGCCTGCCTCCCTTCATGGAAGATTAGAGCACCAAAGATAGTTTTACAGCTCACACAGAGAGTTTGTTGCCCCAGGATTCATGGTTTCTTTGGCAATATGGTGACTTTGAAGACTTAGTAGGTTTCTTAGTTGGCCCCTAATCCTTAATAGGCACATAAGCTATTTGCATCCAGGCAGTTCCATCTGCAACTAACCAAACTCAATGTTCCTCCCTACACTTCTCAAATTGTTCTTATGATTCCTTATGCTGTTGCTCACTTGGTTTCTCTCTTTCTCTCTCTCTCTCTCTCTCTCTCTCTCTCTCTCTCAATCTCTCTCTCTCCCCTTCTTCCCACCTGCAACTACCTTTAAGTCATCAAATTTAAGTCGAAAGTTCACATGACTAAACTACTAATCTATTCATTCACTCTTCATATATTTTAGCATACAACATGATGTTTTGAAATATTAATATGTACACATAGTGAAATGGCTAAATCCAGCTTGTTAATATATGCATTACCACATACTTATCATTTTTTCTTTCTGTGTGGTAAGAACACTTAAAATCTACTCTCTAGCAATTTTCAAGTATATAATTCATTATTTTTAATGATAGTCACAATGTTGTACAATAACTTGAACTTATTCCTCCTGTCTGTGCAATTTTGCATCCTTTGACCAACATCTCCCCAATATTCCCCACCCCCCAGACCTGGTAACCATCATTCTACTCTCTGCTTCTGTGAGTTTGACTTTTTAAGACTCCACATGTAAGTGAGATCATTTATTTATTAATTTGAAAGTAGCCCACCACCATGCTACGCTGTCCACATGGTTCTGTCCAGAAGAGAAGTCTCCTCAATCACATGGCAACCCTGCTAATTCCATCGATTTTTCTCATTGTGAAGGTCATCAATTCCAGAAGAGAAAAATCAGCAACCTCCTCTAAAGCTTTACAGAGACTTTTAGAGCCAAATAAACAAGAGGGAGCAAAAGTTGAAACAGGATGAAAATGCAAATAAACAACGCAGGACCTAGGCTGACTCTGGGATTGACATCAAGGTTCTGCCACCCAAAAGCAGGCCTAAATGTTGGAATCTTTGTGGACAGCTCCCAGACCTCTGATGTCCCTCATGGTGCCCTTGTCAAAAGTAACACCCCAACTTATTGTAGATCTGCCTTCGGTAGGGATTTTTTTTTAATGACATTGAGTAGTATCCTCTTTTGAATTTTATAAATGATCTCCCTCAAACTTCTGCAGCAAATTACTTCTTGGCCAAGTCTTTTTTCCTGGTGGGCACATAAGAGAGGGATTTAGCTTATAGATTGACATATGTTCATTATCGTTTATTTCCACAAACCTTCGTTGAGATCATGCTTTGTGCCATGGGGGCTCAAAAATGAAAGACACATTCCCTGCTTTCAGGAATTTCACAGCCCAGTGCAGGAGACACACAGATAAGTAGACCATTCAAAAGCAGGATTATGCTAGAGTGAGACGGGCTGTGAAGAATGGCTGGGCCCTAAAGAGAGATCAGGGAAAGCCAGGGAAGAAGTCCCAGTGTGAATCCTCTCTCTCCATTGCTCCAAACACCTCCTCAAAGCCTGTGACTTATAACCCTCCGCATGCCCTCCCAGTGCCTGGATCAAATGCTCAGCCTGTGTGCCACACAACAGTCTGATGTCACGCATGGATAAGCTCTTAGGTATCTGGCTGGTTCAGTGCCCATCCCTCTGCCCCTACTGCAGAGAAGCCAATAAAACTCTTGTTCAGACTCACACTGCACACAGTGTTCTGAACCCCTGGATCTACCGCCTCCTGTTTCCCAAGGACCATGAAACCCCTGCTGCTGGCTCTTTCTATGCTTGTGCTCCTACCCCAAGTGATCCCAGGTAATCAGAGGTCAGGGAAGCTACAAAAATAGAGGTATAGTGGATTCTGGCTCATGAGCATTCCAATGTGTCACTTACCCCCCAACCTGGGCAACTCCACAGCCACACTGGAATTATGTTCCTGACTGGGGTAAACCCTGGGAGTAGAGCAAGTTATCCTCAATAGACAGGGGCACTCCCACCATCCAGAGTTGTCCTTTGTTCTATATTCCAAGTTGCCACCTAAGGAACTAGAGGAAAGCTAGACTCACTTCTGTTCTCTTTCCAACTTGCGCCAGCTCTTGAAAATGATTCCTGTGGCCCACTTTGCTATGTTTTCTTGGCCCTAAAAGTCCTGCTATAGCTATAATGAGGTTCTTTTTGTTTTCTAATATTCTACAATTTGGTGAACAGGTCAGAAAATATCGGCAGAGCTGTTATATGGAAGACAGAACTGGCTTTTCTTCTTCCTTCTACAATGGAAGTCTAAGCTTTTCATAATCACTGCTTTCTTAAGTATATCTAAAGGCAAGACCAGAACTTTGAAATCACTGGTAAAGAAGCCTGCTTTCCCCTTTGTTTTATGTTTTTCAAGATGCATTTCAATGTATGATTGAACTTACATAAAAATGAATCCAAATATTTCTGTTTTATAACAAAGTAAGCACACTCTGTGCATGGTTATGCAGCACTCTTTTTTGTTTTTGTTTTTGTTTTTGAGATGAAGTTTCGCTTTTGTTGCCCAGGCTGGAATGAAATGGTGCGATCTCAGCTCACTGCAACCTCCACCTCCCGGGTTTAAATGATTCTCCTGCCTCAGCCTCCTAAGCAGCTGGGATTACAGGCATGTGCCACCACACCCAGATAATTTTGTGTTTTTAGTAGAGATGGGGTTTCTCCATGTTGGTCAGGCTGGTCTTGAACTCACGACCTCAGGTGATCCACCTGCCTTGGCCTCCCAAAGTGCTGGGATTGTAGGCATGAGCCACTGTGCCCAGCCTTTTTTTTTTTTTTTTTTTAAGACGAAATCTTGCTTTATCACCTGGCTACAGTGCAGTGGTGCAATCTCAGCTCGCTGAAACCTCTGCCTCCTGGGTTCAAGCAATTCTTCTGCTTCAGCCTCCCAAGTACCTGGGATTACAGGTGTGCACCATCATGCCTAAATAATTTCTGTATTTCTAGTAGAGACAGGGTTTCACCATGTTGGCCATGGCTGATCTCGAACTCCTGACCTCAGGTGATCCACCAGCTTTGGCCTCCCACAATGCTGGGATTACGGGCGTGAGCCACAGCGCCCGGCCCTAAACAGCACTCTTCTTTCACTTATGATTTTGTGGCAATCTTTCCCTGTCACCAATCTAAATATCTGCCTCATCGTTTATAAAGTTGTAAAGTTCCACTGTGGAATGCCATATAAAGTCATGTATAGTCACTTGAGGCATTTCTTAATTTTCTAACAACACATCAATGAATATGCTCGTACAAATATTAATATACTTACATATTTGAACAATGGCTTAAATAGGATAGATTCCTAGAAGGCAAATAACCAAGGTAAAGGTAAGTCTGGTTGGGTGGGAAAGAAAATAAAGGTAAGTCTAAAAATATTTACTCCATTAATGCCTCTATTCCTCTGCCTTCATTGCAGAGAGGCCAATAACTCTTGTTCAGACTCCCACTGCACACAGTGTTCTGAACGTCTTTCCTTTTATTATTCAGCCTATAGTGGTGAAAAAAAATGCTGGAACAAATCAGGGCACTGCAGGAAACAATGCAAAGATGGAGAAACAGTGAAGGAAACATGCAAAAATCTTCGAGTCTGCTGCGTTCCATCCAATAAAGACCACAGGCAAGTTCCTACGACATCTTCCACACCCTTGAATGATTCATCACCAGGAATTATTGATATTTTAACAGTAGGTTTCACTACAGACTACTTTGAAGTAAGCAGCAAGAAAGACATGGTTGAAGAGTCTGAGTCAGGACGGGGAACTCAGACCTCTCTCGAAAGTGTTCACCATAGCTCATGACTTCCTCTCGGATGTCACTCACCTCTGTCCTCAGAGTGATGAACAAAGTCACATATAGATAAAGCACTGAAAACACCACAGTGACTCTCCCATCCCCACCCCACCAATATGTAATTCTATTAATAGATACAAAGAACTATGTAAAGAAGTCTAAAATTGTCACTATTTCCAATGATAAACTCTTCAGTGCTCTTCTTGAAATGTCAAATTATTTCCACAACAAGCTTTAACCTATTTTTAGTATTTCTTGTTTGCTAGTGACCTATGCACCACCTCAATAGCTTAGTTAACTATTCCAATAACAATTTTTTATGTGTCTTCCTGTCCTCCCAACAGGTGTTTTAATAGCAGCGTAAGTGGTCATGATCAAAATTCTAAATCTTTGCATCTGTGAGAGTAGCTACTAGGACACTAAAAGCTTTTTCTTCTAGAACAGGAGACACTGCAGGTGAAAGCATTCATTTTCCTACTAACTATGGTCTTGGAGCCATGTTTCATCTCTCACTGTAGGAAACTGGCTGGCCCAAGTGTGAGCTATGAAGACTCCTCTTTGTCCCAGTGGCTTCGGGGTTGAAATAGAAGCTGTCGAAAAGTTTCTATGGCTCCATAGACCCATTTCTTTGATCAAGCCTTGATCTTACATGGACATCCAAAGGTAGAGATGGCCCTCAACTGTGGGTGAAAGGATGAGTCATGTGTCCACCTGATCATTGAGAGCTTTACTTGTCTCCCTCTGATACCAAAAATAGTTTTCACACCCTGTCCCATCCACGTAACTCTACCACAGACTTCATTGTTACAAATCTTCCAATTTTGCTCTTCTCAAGTACCTAAACAACCAGCCAATCCATTACCAGTGTTCATGAATTACTATAGACCCATACCTAGGCAAGCCTTCCTTCTACTGGAAAGATTTCGTTTAACCACTGTCTTTTAGGCCACCGCTACATCAGGCTGTAATGCAGCACTTCTGTCTGGTGCTAGCACGTCATGTAGATCATTCCACAAATCTGGCCTTGCTTTTTCCTCCTTTGTTAACTAATCATAGGAACTCCTCATGATACCATTAGTGTGTGATGAAGGAGAGGCAATAAAACAGGAATGGGTGCCATAGGCATCTGAACCACCTGCTTCTGCAGTTTATGCTTGCCAAACCTGCTAAGTTCCAGTTTTGAACATATCACTTTCATCTAACATTGAAATGCTTCTTCACAGGTCTAATTGTATTATCCAAGGGGTTAGATAATACCTAATTCATGATGGGAAATTTGGGTCTCATTATTTTTTTAAACTTCTTATTCCTGATAAGTCTGATATTTGAAGTCTTTGAAAGTCTGAATCTCTAGTCTATGATTTCTGCTGACCTTAATTCATGATGCCTGATTTCCTTGTGTGTTTTGTGATTTGGGACTCTGGTCTGTCCATTTTCCTCAGAAGTCTAGTTGAGTAAACTAGTTGAGTCCTAAGTTAAAGGTCTACTCCTTTGTTTGTTTCTGTCTTTTTGGCATTACTAGTCTGGGACAACTTTAAGCTTGATTTTTTTTTCTGTATGATCCATATACTGTGGATTCAGGCTGAGAGACTATATGAGATCTACCTTGAGGTAATAAATTCTCAGTGAAGATTTTTTTCTATTTACTGAGTACTTAGGTTCAAAACCAGGCAATTTTCCTTGAAAACCTCTGGTGAAGGAAAAAGGATGCTATATCTGCTTTATTTTTACACAGCATATGTAACACTTCAAAGACAGATTTATGTAGGGATCTCCTACTAGACTCATATTTTTTCAGAACCTAGTCACTGCCTTCTCTCCCCTGCCCATATCCATCTTGGCCAAAGCCATGGGAACCAAAGCTCAAGTTCACCTGATTCAGCAAGTGCCTTTGTGACAAAAGCCAGCTTCAGTTACTGCCTTTGAAAGAGTGCCCACTTGCACTTGGTTTTAATATTCTTGGCCTTACTTTCTTGCAAGGTTAAAGATGCTTTAAGGTTTTGTTGTATATTTTAAGTAAGTTTTTTTCACTATTTTCAGTGCCAGGATTAGCCTGGGTTCTTCAACCAGTATTCTTCCTGAAACAGAGGTCCAGAACCAACACTTTTATTCAGATCATAGACTTTGTTGTTGGGATGGATGGCAGCACCAGAGGAAGGAGAAAAAAAGACCATTGTCAAAGAATGAAACTATCACTCAATGTCTAAAACCAAAATGCTGAAATGATTGCTTTCTCAAAAACAGGAGAGCCATGCTGGTCCATCATAAGTTCCTTCAGCAGAGCAGTATTGAACTTATACAGCATTTGGGGGACACATTTTGAGGGAGTTGTGTTGGCTACAGAGGTGGGAATTGGTCAATGACAATTTAGAAGTGTGTACACTGAAATGAATTCAAACCTGATTGGCATAATCAAAGTATAATGCTGTCACTGACAATTAGCTTTCAGAAGTGTGTTCACTGAAGCAAGTTGTCATTGATCAATGAAAAAAGTTTAAAACATTTCAAGGTATTTACTTGTTATAATGACCGTAGAACTATCAGCCTTTTCCTAGGAATGTGGAGAGTTTTTATTCTCAGATGAGAACAGTAACCCCAGAAGAATCCAATGGACAAATAACAGAAGAGGAACGCCAAAAGATGATGGAGAAGGGACAGCCTGAAAGTTAGGAAGAAAACAAAGAAAGGGTGAAATCACAGAAGACTAGGCAGTTAAGGTTTTCAAGGAGAGAATAACCTCTAGAGGAAATGCTGCCCAGAGGCAGATTGAGATGCAAGTTGAGGAACATAGGAAACTTTCAAAAAGGAGGTCCAGCTGCTCTTGTTTATGTTTTTGTTTAACTTGTGGACAAAGACTTATAGACAGGTGCAAAAAATAAATCCTCTTTTGCAACCCAGAACTCATTGTTTAGTAGGAGTTTTGATACGTATAAGAAGGAATAATATTATGAAAATAAAAGGAGGCCCCCTAGTGAGGTTGGCCAGAGCCAACTCAACAGCACAGTAAGCACAAAGGCAAATTGTAATGAGTTGAGGAGAGTCAGAAAAGTAGAGAAAGATAATGGGTAAGTACTCCTCTACTTTTGACAGAATTTAGAACTTATTAGTGGGAGGTAAGACTCTAAAAGTAAAATTAAAATTTTATATTAAAAAGCTGGTGTTAGTTGTCATTGGAGGCATAAGCCTCTTAGGTTTTGAAGAATTAGAGGACCTTAATTATCAACAACAGCATCCAATATTCAAAGACCATCTGCAATAACCACCAAACAGACCCTTCAGCCTCACAGCTTGAAACAAACACAGCTTATTCCACATTGCAATAGGTCTGTTGGTTATAAAGTTTTTTTCATGAACTAGGTCAAGTTGTCTACAAGACCTCCACCTACTTCCCTATGTATCCATCCCACTGGTTGTAGACCCTCTCTGAGTTCTACATGGCACAGATTAAGTCATAATCTGCCTAAACCCTTCAACCCTCCCTCATTGGATTCATTCTTTCCCCTTCCTCACTGGCTTGTCTAGCTTCTTCTCTCTCACAGGGCTCATCCAGAATGAGACAGGCATTGTCACCATGCAAAGCCCAGTCTCTCACTGTGATTTCCATTGGATCAAAGACAGACAAGTGTGGCAGGTACATGAATTTTAATGAGGGGGGTTGACAGCAGGTCTCAGTGCCCAGGGAGCTTGAAAATGGTAATCACCAGCACTCAAGGTAGCTTTGGCCACTGCTTCTCATAAGACCAGTTGGTATTTTCCTCTTTGCCAGAAATGCTTATCCTCATGTAGGACTGGAGGCAGCAGGACTGATAATTTCTGCAATAGAAGTAGGCCTGTTCATTCTTTTTGCAAGAGACCCTACAGATTCCACTGTTACCCATGCATCGAAGGATGTGACGTTTGCCTGGCAAAAGAAAAAATATATATAAATAGTTAATTTCCACCTATGAAAGACATAAATCTGACACATTGGGAAGCATCCTAAAAGCCTAAAGGAGAAAAAAACCCTAAAGGGTAAGGATGACTTCCACTTCCAGAGACCTCAGGACCTAAGGAAGGACACAGCCATGAATTCCCTGGGTTTTCTTTTTGCCTCATCAAGCCCAAACTTGTGCTGGAGAGACTGGCAACCTAGAAGCACAAACTAGCGCAGACACAGAGTCCCAAGAAAAGTCTCCTCTCTGTAGCCAAAGAACCAGGAAAGGTCAACCTAGCAAGAGAGAACATTTTAGACAATAACCTCTCCGCTCCAGGAAAAAACAAAGACAAAAGTACACTCCCACTCATACACCCACCAAAGAAGGCCACGTGGGGAGTCTCAAATTCTGCGCTCTCCATGTTGTAAGGAGGTGTAAGCTCCAAGAGTGGAGGTTACAAGTGGGGAGCAGGGAATGTTATGACTGCTGGATGGTCACAAGGCCCATCACCACCACGCAGTGTCGATAGGAATCGTGTGGGGAGCCTCGACTTCCCCTATCTGGTGGAAAGAAGGCATCCATCTCTCTACCTCCCTGATGAGGTTGCAACAGAGGGGGCCTAGTGTAGAGTCAGGACTTTCACCACCACACAGTAGTAACAGGGCCACCACTCCCTGCAATGTGACTTGGAGGCCACATGGGGAACAGAACGTACCTCCCCATCCCAACCAAGTAGTATCAGAGGACATACACCTGGACTTCCACCCCTACCTCCCAGTGTCCAGGCAGCACCCCACTGTCCTCACCAAAGCCATATCAGAGGAGGCAAGCCAACAAAGATCATTGAAATACACTCCAGTATCTCATAACATAATACCAAAAATGTCCAGGTCCCAGCAAAAATTACTCATTGTACTTAGAACCAGGAAAATCTCAACTTTAATGAAAAAAAAAGACAATCAACAGAACTGAGAGCCACCCAAATTGTGTGTATCTATAGTTCATTCCCTTTATTTCTGAGTAATATTCCATGGTATGCATGTAGTACAGTCTATTTAACCATTTGTCTATTGAGGGCCACTTTGGTTATTTCCAGGTCTATTGGGAGTTTGGGGTTTTTTTCTAAGACCATGTGTTTCTTTATTTAACAACTTCTCCCTCAAATAAGATGTTTTTGAAAATCCTTATCGTTTATAAATTAAAGAGGATCAACCTGATAATCGGTGAAATTTTTGGATAAAATGACAGGAACATTTAAACATATAATGGACTAAATAAAGGGTTTTTTATACTCTTGCTTCTAGTAATAATAAAATAGGTCATTTGAAACAAATATCTGGCAGATGAAAGGTAGACACTTTTTTTTCTTTTTCTTTCTCTTTTTCTTTTTCTTTTTTTTGAGACAGAGTCTTGCTCTGTTGCCCAGGCTGGAATGCAGTGGGGTGATCTCAGCTCACTGCAACCGCTGTCTCCCAGGTTCAAGCGATTTTCACACTTTGGCCTCCCATGTAGCTAAGATTATAGGCTCATGCCACCACATCCAGCTAATTTGTGTATTTTTAATAGATATGGGGTTTCACCATGTTAACCAGGTTGGTCTCGAACTCCTGACCTAAAGTGATACGCCCACATCAGCCTCCCAAAGTCCATTGTACCTGGCCTGGATACATTTTTTTAATTTGTCAGAAGGCATTAAAAGACAAGATAATGGAGGATGAGTGGGCCTTAACTAAGAAAATGTTTGGAAAATCACTATTTTTAATTTTAGCTGTTCTAATAGGTATGTAGTAGTGTCTCATCCTGGTCTGAATATGCATTTCCCTAATGGCCAATAATGTTGAACATCTTTTCAAGTGCTTATTTGCTATCTGTATATCTTCTTCAGTGAAATGTCTTTTCACAGTTTTGTCCATTTCTAATTGGATTGTTTATTACTATTGAGTCTTAGGAGTTGGTTCTATATTCCAGAAACAATCTCTTTGTCAGATGTGTGGTTTGAAAATAATCTTGCCCTGTTGTAATTTGTCTTTTCAACCATCCTCTTCACAGAGTCTTTCACAGAGTGAAAGTTTTAAATTTTGAGTGAGTCCAATTTATTGATTCTCCTTGTTAGGTTGTCCTTTCGTATCTAAGACCTCTTCACCAAGCACTGGGTCTGAAGGTTTTTTCCTATGCTTTCTTCTAGAAGTTTTATAGTTTTACATTTTATATTTAAATATATGATCGTTTAAAAATAATTTTCTTTAGAGATGGGGTCTTGCTATGTTGCCCAGGCTGGAATGCAGTGGCACAATCATAGCTCACTGTAACCTCGAACTCCCTGACTCAAGCGATCTTCCCACCTCAGCACCTTGAGTAGCTGGGAACTAGAGGCTCACATCACCATACCCAGCTAATTTCTTTTATTTTTGTTGAGTTGGGATGTTGCCCAGGCTGGTCTGGAACTCCTGGGCTCAAGTGATCCTCCCACCTCAGCATCCTGAGTCACTGGGATTACAGATGTGAGCCACCATGACTGGCTCTCATGATCCATTTTGAGTAAATGTTTGTGAAAGGTGTGAAGTTTAGGTTTAGATTTTTTTTTTTTTTTTTTGGCCTGTAGATGTTCAATTTCTCCAGCATCATGTGTTGAAAAGGACCTTTGTCCAATGAATTGCTTTTGCAGCCCTGTCAAAACTCAGTCGGCTACACTTGTATGAGGCTATTTCTGAGTTCCCTATTCTCTTCCATTGATCAATGTATCTGTCTCTCCACCAAGGTCACACAATCTCAATTACTATATAATAAGTCTTAAAATCTGGTAGAATAATTCTTCTAACTTTATTCTTTTTCAAATTTGTTTTAGCTATTTTTGTTTGCAGATTTCTCTTTAGGCCAGTATAGACAGAATAATCTAGTCTATATCTACAAAAAAATCTTTCTGGGATTTTGACATAAATGCATATGTCAATTTGAGGAGAATTAACATCTGTTAGTTGAGTCTTACAAGATACTAAGATGGGGTTTCTCTTCATTTATTTAGATATTATTTCTTTTACCAATATTCTATAGTTTTCAGCATACAATTTCCTTATATAGTTTGTTAGATGTACACTTAAGTGTTTTATTTTCTTGGAGTGACTTTGAATGATATTGTATTTTTAATTTCGGAGTGCACATGTTCATTGCTATTATATAGAAATATAATTGATTGGCGTATGTTTACCTTGTATCCTCTGACCTTGCTGAACCTACTCAGTTTTAGGTGTTTTGCCTTTGCTTTTGTTTTATTTGGTTTTGTTTGTAGATCTCTTAGGATTTTCTACATAAACCATTATGACATCCTCAAATAGACTCCATTTTATTCCTTTCTGTCTAATCTGCATGCCTTTCATTTCCTTTTCTTGCCTTAATGCAATGGCTAGAAATACTCAGAACTAAAAGGAAAGAATTATTGAGACACATAGTGTGGATGGATCTCAAGAGCATAATGCTGCTTAGCTGGGTGCAGTGCTCATGCCTGTAATCCCAGCACTTTAGTGTGAAGATCACTTGAGCTCAGGAGTTTGAGACCACCCTGGGTGACATGGCAAAAACCCATCTCTACAAAAAATAAAAAATTAGCCACATATGGTAGCACAAATCTGTAGTCCTAGCTACTGGGGAGGCTGAGGTAAAAGGATTACTTGGGCCTGGGAGAAAGAGGTTGCAGTGAGCTAAGATCACGCCACTGCACTCCAGCCTGGGCAACAGAGCCAGACTCTGTTTCAAAAAAAAATGCTGAGCCAAAAAAAGCCAATCACGAAATCTCACATATGATTCTATTTATACAACACTGTTAAGTGACAAAATTGTAGAGATGGGAAAACTGGTTAGTGGTTGCCAGGGGTTAGGCATAGTGACAGTGGGTGGGGACAGGGAGGAGAGCTGGTGTGACTTTAAAGGAGCAACAGGAGGCAGATCTTCGTGGTGATGGTACAGTTCTGCAGCTTGATCATGATGGTGGTTACATCTATCTACACGTGATGAAATGGCATAGAAGTATACACATGTACTGTACCAAAATCAGTTTCCTGGTTTTCATATTGTATTACAGTTATATAAAATCTAAGCATTGGAAGAATCTGGGTGAAGACTACACAGGACCTCTCTCTTGTAACAGCCTGTGAATCTACAATTATTTCAAAATAAAAAGTTAAAATAGGAACAAATAAAATAACCTAAGGGGCTATACAGAGATTGAAACAACAAAATCTAAAAAACAAGAACCCCTGGGTTCCAATCCCAGCTCCCATTTTACTTACTGTGTATCCTGGAGCAAGTTTCTGTGCCTCTCTATTCTACCCCCTTTTTCTCATATGTACAGTGTAGACTGGAAAAATGCCTAACCCCTAGAGAGTTGTGAGGATTAGTGGCTGAATACATGGAAAGCAATGAGGGACTGACACATAGTAAGAACTAAATGCATGTTAACTATTACTGTTGTTTTTATTATCGTTTGAGCAAGACCCAGGAACTCCTCTGCATCCTTGCTAACCCTGCCAGCCAGAACCATATGTACTTGACACAGTGGTCCTCTTCTCCCTCCACCCCAGAAAGTTCTCCACCTAGTTTCCTGGAACCTGGAGTCAGCCATTTGTACCCCGACCAGATCCATTCATGGTTTCACTAGTGAATTAATTATTTGTATTCAAAAAACACTCCCTAGGCTTGGCATGGTGGCTCACACCTGTAATCCCAGCACTTTGGCAGGCTGAAGCAGGCAGATCACGAGGTCAGGAGATCGAGACCATCCTGGCCAACATGGTGAAATACCGTCTCTAGTAAAAATACAAAGATTAGCTGGGTGTGGTGGTGCATGCCTGTAATCTCAGCTACTGGGGAGGCTGAGGCAGAAGAATCGCTTGAACCCAGGAGGTGGAGGTTGCGGTGAGTTGACATGGTGCCACTGCACTCCAGCCTGGTGACAGAGCAAGACTCTGTCTCAAAAAAAAAAAAAAAGAAAAAGAAACGAGAAACACTCAGTTAATCACATTCATACCCAGCAGTACTAGGCTTAACATCAGGTATACAGATGTAATTAAAACATCATCTCAGCCCCTAAGGATTTCCACCTAATATGTGTTTGGGGGATTGGTGGAAAGGGGACAATGACTCAAATAATTACACAATAATTAGTATGTGTCATAACTTCTTAAGAGTGACAGTTTGTGAAGCCAATCAGAACTCAGTTTGGAGAAAGAGTGATAACCTAGAAAGGGGACTTCAAATTCTCCATAGCCTTTAAAGAGCCAGTAAACAGAGAAGAAATGTTATGTGCTGAGGGAAATTATGGTTCAAGCCAGAGTTGTATACTTAGCTACAATTTTCTTAACAGATGATATGGTTTGGCTATGGCCCCACTCAAATCTCATCTTAAATTATAGCTCCCATAATCCCCACATATTATGGAAGGTTTCCTGTGGGAGGTTATTGCATCATGGGGGTAGGTTTTTCCTGTGCTGTTCTTGTGATAGTAAGTCCCATGAGATCTGGCTGGGTGCAGTGGCTCACACCTATAATCCTAGCACTGTGGGAGGCCAAGGTAAGTGGGTCACTTGAGAGTTCTAGACCAGCCTGGCCAACATGGCGAAACCTTGTCTTTACCAAAAAATACAAAAATTAGCCAGGCATGGTGGCGTGCATGTATAATCCCAGCTACTCATGAGCCTGAGGCAGGAGACTGGCTTGAATCCAGAAGGTGGAGGCTACAGTGAGCCGAGACCGTGACATTGAACTCCAGCCTGGGTTACAGAACAAAACTCTGTTTAAAAAGCAAAGGAAAAAAAGAGTCTTGCAAGATCTGATGGTTTTATAAAGGGCAGTCCCCCCCCACACACTCTTCCGCCTGCTGTCATGTAAAATGTGCTTTTGCTCCTCCCTTGCCTTCTGCCATGATTGTGAGGTCTCCCAGCCATGGGAAACTGTGAATCATTAAACCTCTTTTTCTTTATAAATTATCCAGTCATGGGTATTTCTTCATAGCAATATGAAAATGGGCTAACACAATAGATAAGCATACATTTAGATATTTTCAGAAGTAAACCCACTGAGAGACTTGATTACCAACAGGAGCTTCTTCAGAGTAAATCACAAGGGCATAAAAATATGTTCAACAGAATGAATAAGATCTAGTATTTGATAGCACAACAGGGTGACTGCAGTTCACAATAATTTATCGCACATTTTTAAATAGCTAAAAGAGTATAATTGGATTTTTTGTAACACAAAGAAGAGATAAATGCTTGAGGTGATGGATATGCCATTTACCCTGATGTGATCAGTATACACTGAATTCCTGTATCAAACTATTTCATGTACCCCATAAATATATACACCTACTATGTATCACAAAAATTAAAAATAAAAAAATTTTAAAATAAAAAAATTCACCAAAAACAAAAAGTAAACTACAAGAAGAAAGGAAAGATTTCTTATATGAAGGTCTAAGAATCAAAGTGAAAGAATTATAGATACGGTATGGGAAATCAAATCATGGTGGATAAGAGGTGAGTCACAACCACAGTATAAAACATTAAATTTAGGCAGATATCTGCAATGTATAAACTGGAATTTGGAAAAAAAAAAGGGTCCTCTATTCTATATGTGTGCTGATTAGGATCAATTGAGAACCCTCCACCCTGACATTATCCTCCCTAAATACATGAAATGTAGACTTTTAACACAAATTTTTAAAAACTTTCTAATAATGTTCAGAGACAGTGTTTCCACTGTTCACATTTCATGATGTTTTGATGGTCTTGTAAGTGGTAAGAACAATAATTATCATTATCATTCTTTTCTTTTTGTTTTCAACCTAACCTAAGTCAATTCTCTCTGCCTTCTATTTTTTTTAAATATAGACACCAAAAGACACCATCCCAACTGAATTCAGACAATGTTACTGTAAAATTCAAAAGAAGTAAAATTGAAAAAGAAAAAGCCACTGCTCTCACCTTAATCAGAATGAATGTGAATCCACAGTACAACAAACAAACATTTCTGCCTTAGACCCCAGGAATGCAAATTAACAAACTGCTATAACAAGACTGTTATTCTGCTAGATAGAGACTGAAGAAAGTCTAAAACAGGCAAGGAATGATACCACCTCAAACCTCACTGTTTTCTCAACTTAAAAATCCTTTTTCTACTCCAGATCTCTGCTCAGGCCTCACTTCAGGCTTCCCTGAGAATTGTCCCTTTCTCATAGAATGCCCAGAATCATGCGATAATCCAGTGCCTTGGGGCACAGGTAGGTCTCATGGGCAGCCTGAGTGTCCCAGCTCACAGACAGGGAGCAAAACTGTGAAAAGATTACGCAGCTCCTGCCTCTGAAGTGGGCTGAAAAATAGATTGTGAACCTAAATGTGCATCAACAGATGAAGGGGTAAAGTTTGCATGTACACACAATGGAATACTATTTGGCCACAAAAAAGCATGAAATTCTGTCATTTGTGGCAACATGGATGAGCATGATGTTAAGTGAAATAAACCAGATACAGAAAGATAAATGTTACTGTTCTTACTCCTATGTGGAAACTTAAAAATGTGGATCTTGGCCCGGTGCAGTGGCTCATGTCTGTAATCACAGCACTATGGGAGGCTGAGGTGGGCAGATCACAAGGTCAAGAGCTGGAGACCATCCTGACTAACATGGTGAAACCCTGTCTCTACTAAAAATGCAAAAATTAGCTGGGCTTAGTGGCACGCGCCTGTAGTCCCAGATGCTTGGGTGACTGAGGCAGGAGAATTGCTTCATCCCAGGAGGCAGAGGTTGCAGTGAGCGGAGATTGCGCCACTGCACTCCAGCCTGGCAACAGAGCAGGACTCCGTCTCAAAAAAAAAAAAAAAATAGCTGGGTGTGGTGGCATGTACCTGTAGTCCCAGCTACTCGAGTGGCTGAGGCAGGAGAATTGCTTGAACCTGGGAGGTGGAGGTTGCAGTGAGCTGAGATTGCGGCACTGCATTCCAGCCTGGCGCCTGGCAACAGAGTGAGACTCTGTCTCCAAACAAACAAACAAAAACTGTGAATCTCATTGAAGTAGAGAGTAGAATTGTGTTCATCAGAGACTGGGAAGGGTAAGTAGGAGGGGAAGATAAGGAGAGGTTGGTTAACAAATGCAAAATCACAGCTAGATAGGAGGAACATGTTCTAGTGTTCCATAGATCTATAGGGTGACTGTAGTTAACTATCATTTATTGTATATTTTCTTTCTTTTTTTTTTTTGAAAAAGATTCTAGTTCTATCACCAATGCTGGAGTGCAGTGGTGGAATCTCAGCTCACTGCAACCTCCACCTCCCAGGTTCAAGTGATTCTCCTGACTCAGCCTCCCAAGTAGCTGGTATTACAACCACCAAGCCTGGCTAATTTTTTATATTTAGTAGAGACAGGGTTTCACCATATTGACCAGGCTGGTCTCAAACTCCTGACCTCGTGGTGATCCACCCACCTCAGCCTCCCAAAATGCTGGGATTACAGGTGTGAGCCACCCGTGCCCAGCCTATTGTGTATTTACAATTAGCTAGAAAGAGGATTTTGAATATTTCCAACACAAAGAAATGATAAATATTTGAAGTGATGAATATGCTAATTACCCTGATTTGATGGTTACACTTTCTATATGTGTATTGAACTATCACACTGTCCACCATAAATATGTGCAATTATTATTTGTGAATTAAAAATAATTTTTTTAAAGAAATGGATTATCAGCCAGAGCAGGATCCGATACCAGGCACAATCCTAACACTTGCAGGTCCCAGGGCAAGAAGGCAAATGAAGGCTACTGTGTCATGTCATTTGTCTGCATACTTAAATGTTATTAATCAAGCTAATAAAATGAATATGTAAAATATATCTACCCTCATTTATGAGATAGCCCTTCATAATGACCTGAAAGGTCAGGTTTGAATTTATAATTCTCTGATTCCTCAGAACTCCATGCCCAGCCCACAGCTCACCTCTCTTTTCACCCATCCCCAGCTCTGCCCACAGACCCTGCAAACAGGAGCATCCCTTGATGCCTTTCCTGCCTAGGGTCTGCACCCAGTTGGCCCCACCCCCCCAGGGATGGACATTGAGGAAAGGGCCCTGCAGCTCCTTGAAGCAGGCACAAGGTTTCCCTGGGCAGGCAATCCCAGAACCCAGCTACTCAAAGCATGGCCCAGAAAGGGAGGAGGGCAGGCAGAGGCTCTTCATGGGCATATTCCCCTTGCCCCCACCAACTCCTCACCCCATGGGGAGGGACTTAGCCAAAAGAAGCCCAGAGTCAGACCAAGATCAGAGGAGGGGCTGCTCTTTCCAGAGTCTAAGAGAAGAAATATTGAGCTGAGAGCAAATAGTCTTCCTGGATGGGAGTGAACTCCTTCTGTCTGTCTCTATGCCATGCACCATGCTTTACAGAACACTCTCGGCCCCTGGCCTTACTGCAGAGGACACAATTCAGGGGTAAACAATTGTGTTGGTTAAACGAGACCCAGAGAATAGGACTTGGGATAATAAAGCCTGGGAAGACGCCCGGATCCTCTAGATTCTCAATCAAAATTCTTAAATATTCTCCACGAGTGAATCTTCTTCCAGGCTGAAGTACCAGTTGAAATGAGACAGGCTTTTGTCTTCCTCAGAGTCTAACACAGTTGGAAGGCACACAGCTCATATTCCATAAATCCTTGAGTAAATCAATGAACAATAGCAGCTGATGGTATTTGTTGAGTGCTTACCTTTACATTATTACCTAATTTCATCCTTACCTCAATTCTGAAAGAGATTCTGCTATTACTCTAATTTACAGACAAGGAAGATGAAGTTCTGAGAGGCTTATAAGCAAAGTCTGCCAGTAGTAAGTGGCAGAGCTGAGATGAATATGAATGAATGAACTGATAAAAGAATGGAAAAAATGAATAATGAAAAAATTCATACATAAATAAGTAAATCATGTGCTTTATCTTTTTTAGTACGTAGACACCTTCTGACCCCTGGGGCTAGGGCTCTTGAGCACCAGAAGGCGTGTCAGCTGGTTTCCCTAGAACCCCAAGAATTTGGGTTCTATTAAGCCCTATCCACCTTCAGCCCCATTCACTCTCAAGACGGACCAACTCTCCCAGCACAAGGATTCTCCCACTCTCTAGGCATCTGCTATGCCTTTAAATCTCTCAGCTCCCACCACGTTCTCCCCAGTCCACTCCGGACTCAATAGCCTCTCCTGCCACTGGTAGATGGGAAACCGTCTTTGAGATTGTAACGATCACACCATTGCTATGACCCAGCCCTAGTGAATGCTCTCTATTATCTCTTTGCCTCCCCACCCTGCCATCCCCCAACCCTCAACCCATCTGGGGCATCATTCCTTGTGATTGATAAACACAAGAAAAAAACTGTGAGTTTTAATGAAACGTGGACCCTAAGCAACCTGAAAGAAAGCCATTTCTATCCATGAGTTTTATTTCTCTTCGTTTGCGGAGCTGTTGTGGATATCTGAGGAGTGGTCCAGTCAAGGATTCCATGAATTGTTACTGGTTCGATTGTTAAATAGCGACTAGGGACACAGCACCGCTTACGATTTCGGCAGCGTATGATGCTGTCTTCATCATCTCTGCACAACAACCGGCAGCGTCCATCCATCCAACACTCTACTTCGGGGCATACGAACAACAGTTAAGCCGATGTTAGTATCACTCAAGTGGAGAGAAAACAGAAGGCAGAGGAGGAACAGGAGGACAGGGAAGAAGAGAAGAAAGCCAGCTGAGTAAGTAATGCTAGACCCAGTTCCAGGAAAAGAAAAGAGACCTACAAAGGGAAGAGAACTGAGACAATGGTTCCAACTGAGAACTCTAAAGTTTTTGGGAGAGGCTTTTTTAGCCTTCTGTCTTCCTATCCCTCAACTTCTTACTCCTTACTTTGGAATCAGCTAAAGCTAATTAATGTCCCACCTTGCAGAGCTAGGAATGAAGGGAAAAGGACACGATCACCTGTAATGTTAGGGAATGAAGAGGATTCACTCACTGTTACACAGACCCGATTTTTTATCAATAGCCTGACCCTGTTTACATAAGCCCAACAAGCCCTAGCTCCAGCTGCAACCCAATCTCCAATCTTCCTTATTAACCCAATTCAAACTCAAACTCATTCAGGCCTATCTTAATTAGAACTCCCAGCCTTACTCAACTCAATGCCCCCAAGCCCCAACTCCAAGCCAAACCCTAATGTAATCTAATCCAAACTAATCAAACCCTAATCTAATCAAGTCACTAACCTCAATTCCCAGCAGTGTCCCATCACCAAGCTGAACCCAAACACCCTGCACTGACTCCCAGCCTCAGCCCAAGGCCCAGCCTAATCCCGACACCAGCTCCGCTCAGCCCCAAATCCCATCCCCTCTTCAACTCTACCCTAAACCGTCAGAGAAGCCCAGCTCCTCACCTGAAGCTCGTCCTAATATTCCTTCTATCACTCCAATTCCAAGGTTTTTCCTCCACCTTCACTCTAACCTCCCCAACCTTCACTCTAATCTCCCAAAGTCCTCAACAACTCCCCAGCCTGCACCTATGCTTTGCCCTTCAAACCTCTCCCAAGCTCCCACCAGGATATCATCCTGACCCTCAAGCGCCAGACGCTCCAAACATCTATCATCACACCACTCTGAAAAAAAGCATCAGAGAGAGATATTAACGAGATGATCCTGTGGAAACCTCCCAAAGCAGCAGGAGAGAAGAAAAGGTTTCAGATGCTGCCCACAGTGAGAAGAGAGGGAAAGATGGGAAGCACATGACCAGGAGCCCAGACCCCTGAGAGAGGCTCACATTACCTGATACCACTGGTTCTTCTATGGCCAGAAGGATGGCAAGAAACAGGACAAGAAGTTTCATGGCTGGCACACCTGTGAGGAGGAGGTAAGTGAGCTGCAGCGGATGGAAATAGAGTTCCCTGCAGCAAGGCAGAGATGAGCCTTGCTTTTATCAGCAGGGCTGTGGGCAGTGAATTAAAACAGGAGGGGATTTATTGGAGGTCATCCCGGCCAAAGGACAGTGTGTAGCAGATGTTTCAGCAAAGCACAAGATGAGAGTGTGGGAAACTGGCCAGCACTCGTGCCAGTAAAGGGACAGGCCAATTAAAGCCATTTGACCTTTGAGACTCACAAAGGAATTATTAATACATAATAAATATATATTGAGAAATATTTAATTTAAAAATTACTTTGCATTTCTCTGATAAATAGAGCATTTATTTAACACATGCACTGGTCTTTTTATTCCTTCCTTTTGAATTATTTAGTCAGATATCTGGCCAGTTCTACTGGAGTGCTGCTGTGTACTTACCGATTTACAAGAGCTCTTCAGTGCTGTTATTATATCAGCTGCCTTGTCATGCTTGGTGACAATACTCTTCTCCATGATTATGTTCTGCTTTAAGATATATTACTTGCCTATAAATGTTTAAAACATATTTAAAATGTAAAAAATACATTAAACAGGCCGGGTGCGGTGGCTCACGCCTGTAATCCCACTTGGGAGACCAAGGGGGCAGTGGATCACGAGGTCAGGAGCTCGAGACCAGCCTGGCCAACATGGTGAAACCCTGTCTCTACTAAAAACACAAAAATTAACCAGGGGCGGTGGTGGGCGCCTGTAATCCCAGCTACTCAGGAGGCTGAGGCAGGAGAATCACGTGAACCCCGGAGGTGGAGGTTGCAGTGAGCCGACATCGTGCCATTGCACTCCAGCCTGGGTGACAGTGTGAGATTCCATCTCAAAAAAAAAAAAAAAGAGTTATTAACTCTGAGAAGTAGGAGTCAGTGGCAACATAGTGAAGGAGTATTTAACTTTTTCCAGGCAGAGAATTGCTATGCAGAACCTAAAAGTAGAAAATTACAAAATGAGATCAACCTAGATTCATCTTACATTTTTATCAAGAACTGAATGTGCGCTAGATTCTGTGCTGGGCACTTCCCTGTCTCATCTCATTTAATTCTCATGACAACCCTATGCCTTGAGTAGGGAAGTTCCCCATTTTTAGAGATGAGAGAAAATAGAGCAGAGAGGGTTAAATGGCTTGCCTAGGGTCATGCAGCCTGGGTGACAGAGCGAGACTCCATCTCGATAGATAATTAGTTAACTAATTAATTAATTAAACAAAAATTACTTATTCTCAGCTTTCTAACAGTAGGATACATATGTCTAATGTCTTTCTGAACTTTGAATTTGCCGATCTTGTTCCCAGTTCAGGGCCTTAGCAGTTGTCATCTGTTCTCCCTATAAAGCTCTTCCTCCCAATTTTCCCATGAAAATCTCCTGCTCATCATCCATATTATCCCAAATGTCACCTCCTTGGAGAGGCTTTCTCAGGCCACCTTAGATAACAGTACTCCAATCTGCAGTCACTCTGGACTGTAATAACTGTTTATGACTTTCATATATGTACCTATTCTTTAAAATTTTATTTTACATGTTTGATCTTTGTCTCTCCACTAGAATGTCAGAAACTTGGCTTATAACCCCAGTACCCATAACATCACCTGGTGTATTAAGATACTTATTCAGCCATTTTAACTGATATTCCCCCCAAATAAGAATGATTCCCAAAGGCAGACATAGATTTCTTTTTTATGTAAAAGCCTGGGCATGCAGTTAAGTGTGGCAGCTTCACCATTCAGGAGGGAGCTAGATTCCTTCTGGCTTGATGCTTTGCCATCCTCAAGAGGCTGCTTCATATGATGACCATAAGCTGCTCCAGTTCCCACCATTAAGTCCCCATCCAGCCATCAGGAAAGGAGAGATGAAAGTGAAATGCAACACCCTTTTCTTTAAGGACACCACTCAGAAGTTGCACCCCTCAGCTTGGCACAGTGGCTCACACCTGTAATCCCAGCACTTTGGAAGGTCGAGGCAGGCAGATCACGAGGTCAGGAGTTCAAGACCAGCCTGGCCAACATGGTAAAACCCCATCTTTACTAAAAACACAAGAATTAGCTGGGCATGGTGGTGTGCGTCTATCTGAGGCGGGAGAATTGCTTGAACTAGGACCCGGGAGGCAGAGGTTGCAGTGAGCCAAGATCATGCCACTGTACTCTAGCCTGGACTACAGAGTGAAACTCCATTAAAAAAAAAAAAAAAAGAACACCCTTATCAATGCAGTGACTGTGGGCAAGTTGTTTAACCAGTTTTGGAGCTAATAATACTGGCTTATTGTTTGTTGTGACCTTTAAGTGATAAGTGCCTATCCAGAGTTCAGTACAGTGCCTGGCAAGTCTTAAGTGCTCAATACATTTTAGTTACAATTTCTTTGTTTTGAGGTAAGGGAGGAGGGAATTTAGAGTCTTGAGCATGTTTGTCCTCTACAGCCTCAGTGAAAGTGAAGCCAGGTTTCCTGCTGTGTCAGGAATTAGGGATTGGAGAAAACAAGCCAGAGCTGGAGAAGCCCCTGTGGGGGATGGAGGAGACACAATGGGCAGAGAGCTGTGGGGGAAATGGGGAGTCGGGGCGGGGGCCTGTGGCCGGGGGAGGCCTGCGATCAGGACTGGATGCCTCAATAGGAGAACTGAGCACATGCCCAGGCTCAGGGCACTGGTAAGGCATGGGCCAAAAACAAAGACAGAAAATCTAAAGAACCCCCTTTAATCTCAGCAGAGAGAAATGTTTTGTATCATTTCACAGAAGTAAAATTTTATTTCAGAGTTGAGTGTTGTTTATTTTGAATTCCACTGGTAGCACTGTAAGCTTCTTGGTGTTTCATGTTACTGAAGGTGTTCATGAAGACTTGCTCGGTGTGCAACGGAGCTGACCAGGATGAGGAAATTTGGGGGTGCTATCCAGCAGTGTGATGAACATGCCAGACATGCAATTTGCCCCAAGACTGAGCAACTTGCCACGTGTCCTTGAGTATGTCATGCAGCATCTCTGGGCCCAGTACTGAAATGAGACATCATAGCAGAGGGGTTACAAGCCTATATTCTAGAGTTAATCTCCTGGCTAAGTTACCTTAAAAAAGTTACCTAACGCTGGGCATGGTGGCTCACGCCTGTAATCCCAGCAATTTGAAAGGCTGAGGCAGGCGGATCATTTGAAGCCAGGCATTTGAGACCAGCCTGGCCAACATGGTGAAACCCAGTCTCTACTGAAAAATACAAAAATTAGCCAGGTGCGGTGGGACACGCCTGTAATCCCAGATAGTCAGGATGCTGAGGCAGGAGAATCACTTGAATTCTGGAGGCAGAAGTTGCGGTGAGCCAGGATCATGCTACTGCGCTCCAGCCTGGGCAACAGTGTGAGATTCTGTCTCAAAAAAAAAAAAATTGCTTAACCCCTCTGAACCTCAGTTTCCTCTGCTATAAAATGGGAGTAATAATATTTCATAAGGTTGATGTTAGGATTAAATGAGTCAATACACATAAGGCACTTAGAACATACCCGATACTTGACATCAGTATAAATATGTATTATTGTACTAAACCAGAAGTTCCCAACCTGGAGGTTCCAGGCACTTCCTCACTACAGCTCTTTTCAGTATTTCATAAGCTCTCTTAGGAATCCCTGTTTGCACAGGACTGCCCAGGGAGTACTGTGATGACTCAGAAAAATGACCTTGACTTACATCAGGAGAAATTTAAAAAGATGATTTAATTGCTATAGAACATTTATATTTCAGTATATGGGTTTATATTTGTGCTGTATTTTGTTTGTGTGTACTTATGTGTACATGTGTAGATTTGTGCATGCATTTAGATGCTCAAATTTTATGTATCTTATGCATATTTTGTGTGTGTTATTGACATGTATTTTGTGTATGTGAGTACCTGAATGTGTACATGTGCATATGTTGATTCTTGCATTAGTTTGCATGTAGACATTAGAATATGTGTTTCTGTGTTGTTTAGTACCTGTGTACACGTGCATCTGTTCTCAGATCTCCAAATGCCATAGCATGGAACTCCGTTCAGTTCAGTCTCTGTTCCTCTCAGATCTCTACATCCTGTGATTCTGGAACATGACAGTTTTGTGGTTCTTCTGTTCAGCTGGGAGATATGGGCTAAGGCTAAGGGAAGTGGCTGAAGGGAGTGTGGGGAGCATCATGGCCAGGAAGCAGAAGCCACTAGGGGAAAAGAGGCCAGGAGATGGGGGCTGAAGGGAGTGTTAGTCAGAGAGCCAACTTGGCCCATAATTCTGCCTGATATCTCCTGGGGCCCACCAAGACTAGAACAGACTGTAGTCTCAGGCTTTGTAATGCCTCCCACATGGGGACAGCCTGGCCTGGCCAGTTCTGAGGACTGGACACCACCCACTCCCTCGAATCTGCGCAGTTGCATTTATAAGTCCTTGAAAAGCCACCCACTCCCTGCAGCCTAAATTCCACAGTAGGGAGAGTAGGGAATTATTAATACTAGTTATCAAGTTCCCAGGAAGGAGTTCACACAGGCCAGATATTTTTACCCTATCTCATTGACTCCTCCCACTAATCTATTAGGTTGATAATACGACAAAAAGGTGAAAGAAATAAGAGTCATAAACTCACAGCCTTTTACTGGCATCTTTCACTTCCATGCATTTACACCATCTCCTTACTTCCCCAGTGAGGTAGGAAAAGTGTCCAGGCAAAGGTAGGTGGTTCAGAGAAAGATAATATGAGGACCCAGTTTGCGTAAAAGCATAAAAGTGTGATGCAGCTATTTTAGAGTGGCTGGATTCCAGAGAGATCCTCTACGCCAGCATATCCCCAACTGTGTCCTATTTCAAGCAGTGTTCATGGAAAAAGATAAATGCTAGTAAAAATATTTCTTCTACAATTCATTAAAATATTAACAGTCACATACCAGCTATGAATGCCCCACACACTCAAGCCTCAGGAAATGCTGTATTTACTTAAGTGCAGCTCCAAGACACTACTTGTCAACGTTAGTGAGATGTCCAGCGTCAGTTATTATTGGGGTTTCATGCCATCCTCCACTTGATCCCACTAGGACCCGATGGTTCTGGGAAACAGGGAAGGATCTGGTCCTTATTCCATGATGATGATCTTTATTTCCTTGCTCTTCATGATTGGGATATTGTGGATGGGCTCCATTGCTGTTCATTGGGTAGTTCTGGGCAGCTGGAAAATTGCTCTTCACCATAGCTATCTCCACCAACCATCAGCGCAGCCATCGAGACCTTTGCTGCTCCTCCCAGGGCTACGGCCACAGTGGCTGCCTCCACGGTGACTGCCTTCCATGCAGGCAGCCCCATCCAGCACCTGCTACTGTGGGGTAGCAGTAGCAGTTTGGAGTGCTTCATCAAACTCCCTTGGAAGCAAACCCCCATCTCCTCTCCCAGTTCTGAGGAAATTCAACACCCTAAGATGCGTAACACTCCTGTCTCTTGACCTTCAAGCTTAAATTCCTCATCTCACTTCTCCTGAAACCATACAGTTTTTCTTCTGAAAGTTTATACATTTTTATTTTATTTTACATTAAGTTCTGGGATACATGTGCAGAACGTGTACACCATGGCACATGTATACCTATACACACACACATAGGTATACATGTGCCATGGTAGTTTGCTACATCTATCAACCCATCATCTAGGTTTTACGCCCCGCGTGCATTAGGTATTTGTCCTAATGCTCTCCCTACCCTTGTCCTCCACTCTCCAACAGGCCCCAGTGTGTGATGTTCCCCTCCCTGTGTCCATGTTCAACTCCCACTTATGAGTGAGAACATGCAGTGTTTGGAAACCATACAATGTAATTACCCTCTTTGTGCCTAGGCCTCCCAAATGAAAAATGGCAAGGATTGTCCTCATTGTGTCCCCTGACCTACACACACACACACACACACACACACACACACACACACACACACATTTTCAATTCCCCAGTAGAAAAGGAAAGCCAGGATTTCAAATACAAAGTACTGACTTCCTTTCCAAAAACAGAATAGAAAAATATCTTTTCTTTCTTTTTGCTGATGCCTGTTCAAACAAAATGAGGAAAAAAAGTATCAGGTAATTGCTATACTAAATTCTTGATACATCGCCCTGCTAAAATGTTTATTTAAAAAACATTAAATACATGTATATAGTTGATCCGATTAATCCACAAGACTGAGCAGCTTACCACGTGTCCTTGTTGTTGTTGTTGTTGTTGTTGTTGTTGTTTTGAGATTCAGTCTCGCTCTGTTGTCCAGGCTGGAGTGCGATGGTTCAATCTCCGCTCACTGCAACCTCTGCCTCCTCGTTTCAAACAATTCTCCTGTCTCAGCCTCCCAAGTAGCTGGGATTACAGGTGCCTGCCACCACGCCTGGCTAATTTTTCTGTATTTTTAGTAAAGATGGGGTTTCACCATGTTGGCCAGGCTGGTCTTGAACTCCTGACCTCAAGTGATCTGCCTGCCGAGGCCTCCCAAAGTGCCAGGATTACGGGCATGAGCCACTGCACCCAGCTGTGTCCTTGCTTTTAAATGGGAATACCAGACAGTGAAGGTATTTGTTGCTTTTTTTTTTTTTTTTTTTTGAGATGGAGTCTCATTCTCTCACCCAGGCAAGAGTGCAGTGGCCCAATCTTGGCTCACTACAACCTCTGCCTCCTAGGTTCAATTCTCCTGCCTCAGCCTACCGAGTAGCTGGGACTACAGGCACACCTCACCAGGCCCAGGTAATGTAATTTTTGTAATTTTTTTAGTAGAGACAGGATTTCACCATGTTGGCTGGTCTCAGACTCCTGACCTCAGGTGATCTGCCTGCCTCAGCCTCCCAAAATGCTGGGATTACAGACATGAGCTACCACACCTGGCTTGAAAGCACAACTCTCAATCTACTCATTGATAATGAAATCATTGACTGGTGACTATCACAGTGATGGATGTGACCACCACCTATCTCTGTTAAGTGTCTCATCTTCTATTTTCAATATGTTTTTTAGTATTATTCTGTGCCCATTGAATATCAAACACTCTTCTAATGTGAATAAACCTGAAAGAAGGAATTTTCTTGTGAGGCCATCTCTGCTGTCTTTTTTAAGCTACTTATACATCTCATTTAGCCCATCAATTGCTCAACTAATATTGGTTGAATACGCAATATATGCCAGATTCTGTTCCAGGTACAGAAAATGAATCAGTCATGGTCTGTGTCTTCATGGAGATTACAGTCTATCATGAAGATGGATGCTGAGCAAAGGTTAAGTACAGGTGCAGTGGGTGTTGCAAAGGTGACGTGCAGGATGCAATTGGCAGAGCTGGGTCCAGGGTGAAGTGAGAAGTGCAACAGGTACCTAAAGGGTGACATTTAAGGAGGCATTTGCACGACCCTGAGAGTGAGTGCCTCCTTATGTGTCATACCCTAGGCACCTCCCTCTCCTCACCCTAGTCCTGGCCCTGGCTATCAGAAAGGCTAAGGTGGAGTGGAAAATATTTTGGTGTAATATTTGAAGTAATATTCTCTGATAGTTGTCATTTACTGCATCTTTGGACACTCAGCATCTGAACTCCTTTCTGTTTGGGAAACTAGTTTCTATTCTTGTGGTCTCGGTGGAAAGGAAAGCTGACTTTCCACTACAGAATGCCCTAAAGGCAAATCTTCTCTTACGCTACCTTGAGAGTTAGCAGACAGGTGCATGACCCAGGCTCCGACAATTGGGCGCCTGCGCAAATGACTTGAATCTTAAAGGACTAAATCCAAACCACAGGGAAGTTGGAAGACATACACGGTGGCAGCAGCAATGGCAAGAGTCCAGGTGTGATTCTGGTGCCCAGTGCTCCGGCAGCAATACTTGTGGTAAGACCTTGCCAGGCTATTTCTGCAGCCCACTCTGTCTCCATCTTTCCAAGCCAGTTGTCTAGACTTCTGGTCAATTCTATGAGCTACATGTTATCCTTCCAAGAAATTATCCTTTTTGCTTAAATTGTTCTCTAATGAACTCTTACATTACATTCAATAATAAATGTAAGGGGTTTCATCTTCAAATGCATTGAGGGAATGTTGCTATATTCAGTAAGGAGCTCTTGTGAAATTGGGTTCCAGAATGTGGGACAATCTGAGCTGACAGAGATTAAAGGAACAGCAGCAAACCTCAGGATAGAAGGCCTCAAACACGGGAAAGAGGAGGGAGACTGCTAATGAGGGACTGAGCTTAGAGAGCAGTCCCAAAAAGAATGAGGAGAGTAGGGTTTGTACCAAAACATCACAGAGGAAGAATCAAGAGGCCTCAATGGCTGACTTGATGTGAGAAGTCAAGAGATGACCATACAAAGTAAGTCTCAAGACAGCATAGAGCTGCCATAAGATGTTTTTTTGAGAGCTACCAACAGTCTCACTCTGTTGCCCAAGCTGAAGTGCAATGGCGTGACCTCAGCTCACTGCAGCCTCCACCTCCTCAGTTGAAGTGATTCTCTTGCCTCAGCCTCCCAAGTAGCTAGGACTACAGGTGGCTACCACCACACCCAGCTAATTTTTTGTATTTTTAGTAGAGACAGGGTTTCACCACGTTGGCCAGGCAGGTCTTGAACTCCTGACCTCACGTGATCCACCTGCCTCGGCCTCCAAGGTGCTGGGATTACAGGCGTGACCCATCGCACCAGCCTGCCATCAGATTCTTGAATGACTGCCTATACACAGACAGATCTTTGTGGACTCAAAATGTAGAACAAAGGCTTCATGTAAATTAACCAGAATTTAGATAACTCCAGTTTGGGCACAAACAGTATTTTTTTACCCCTCCTTTCCCACCTACTCCCCATTGCTAGATGTATTCTATAATGTACTCAAATCCCTGAATGCCCAGATTGAAGAAAGTCCTTTCTTCTTAAATCTGATGTTCATCAGAATCTCAAAAAGAAGTGATTGGCTATCTTAGACTGCCCCCTTCCATAAGGTCCCTTAAACTCACACTGTACCACTCCTCCTCAGAACATCCACATCAAGGAAAGAGAAGCATTTACTAAACCATGGAGGGTGAAACATGGGTGGAAAAAGAAGGCTTTAGTTTTGGACGATGGTAAATCACAAGAACTTGAAAAGGAAGACCTGTTTGAGTGGGAAAGTGACCATTCTTGGAGTTTATTCATATAGGTAGCAAATACTTATTGTGTTCCTATAGTGTACCAGGCACCATGGAATGGATGGTGAGCAAAACCAACAAGGTCCCTGCGATCATAAAACCCAAATTCTCCTGGAAGAGAGACAAGAAAAACGTAAATGAACAAAATACTGATTTTTGAGAAGTGCTAGGACATACATTTGCATAGTGATATAAAGGACTTCAGTAGAGATAATAAGAATGACATTTAAATTAAGGCCTGGAGGATGGGGCAAAAACAGCCATGTAAACATCAGAGGCAGAGTCTTCTTGGGAAGAGGGAACAGCGCATAGCTAGGCCCTGGGACAGGGAAAGAGCATGTTGACATCAAGAAACAGAAAAGAAGCCTGGGTTACCTGAGTATAAGGAGGAGGCCAGAGAGGTGAGCAAGGACTGGTAGGGCAAGCCCTCCCAGTCCACAGCAAGTAGTCTGGATTTTATTCTTAGTGAAATGGATTGCCATTGTTTGGTGCAAAACAGAGTCGTAACAGGATATAATTTACCTTTCTGGATTCAGGACTAGATCTAAAAAAAATGAAAATAATTTACCATTTGGCTGCTATGTGGAAAATTAATTAGAGAAAACAGGAGACTATTGTAGAAGACCAGGTGAAAACAGCAGTGGCCTGAACTAGATGAAAAGAAATGGATAATTTTGACATGCGTTTTGAAGGTAGAGCTGCAGGCCTTGCTGAGAAATTGAATGCAGGGAGATGAAGTGAGGAATCATGCATGACTTGTAGGTTTGGTGCATCTGGGCACATGTTGTTACCATTTACTAAGAAAGAAAATAACAGGGTACTAACAAGGCCTGGTGAGGTGAGGTCCCCACTGGGAGTTCCATTCTCATATGTTAGATAACCAGATGGAGATGTCATTTAAGGGAGAAGATATACCAGTTTAGACATTAGAGAAAGTTTGGTGTAGGACCTATGAATTTGAGAGTGATCAGCATACAGAAGGTATTCTAAGTACCTAGTGAAAAAGAGCAGAGAGAAAAGAGAAGAAGAGCCCAGAAACAAGTCCTGGCCTTTGGAAAGGGAAGGAGAAGCCGGGACAGAAGACTGAAAATGAATAGCTCAGGTGATCAGAGGAAAACCAGGAGAGTCTGCTATCTTAGAAGGCAAGAGAAGAAAGCATTTCAATGAGGATGCTGTGGCTGGCCTCTATGTCAAACACCTCTTTGGTGGTCAATAAGAGGAAAACAGGGGTGCCTCTGTTGGGTTTGACAACACTGGAGATAGTAATCTTTACTAGAAAAGGTTTGGTGGCAGAGTCAAAACCAAATTGAACTGAGTTGAAAGGTGAATGAGAAAAAAAATGGATAAAGTGAAGGCAGACAACATTTTGAGAAGTATTTTTTTAAACACTGCAAATAAATGAGGCATTGTCCAGAGAGAAATGTGGGACTCAGGGATTTTTTTTTAAAAAAGATGGAAGATGGGCCAGGAGCAGTGGCTCACGCCTGTAATCCCAGCACTTTGGGAGGCCAAGGCAGATGGATCACAAGGTCAAGAGATCGAGACCATCCTAGCCAACATGGTGAAACCCCCGTCTCTACTAAAAATACAAATAATTAGCCAGGCGTGGTGGTGCATGCCTGTAGTCCCAGCTACTCGGGAGGCTGAGGCAGGAGAATTACTTGAAACTGGAAACAGAAGTTGCAGTGCTCCGGGATCTTGCCACTGTACTCCAGTATGGTGATAGAGCGAGACACTGTCTCAAAAAAAAGATGGAAGGTACTAGAGCATCTTTGTATGTATGATAGAAATGATCTGGCAGAGAGGGGGGGAATAAATGAATATGAAGTTCTTGAGAAGGGGAGAGGAAATGAATGTGGACCAGTAAAGGGGCCGGTTTCTCAGGAGTAGACATCATTCTTCCACTGTAAACAAAAGCAGGACGGCAGCTGTAGGACCCAATACCAGAGTGTGTAGACTTAGTAGAGAGATGAGGGAGTTGATTCTGATGGTTTCTATTTTCTTGAACTATGAGGCAAGAAATGATATTTTGGTGGGGACAGGGAATGGCAGAAGATTGAGGAGAGAGAAAAAACATGGACCAGTTGTAAGGTTTATTGTCGAATTTAAAGTGAGGAAACTGAGGCCAGTATAAGAAAAACTAGGTTCCAATTTATTCGGCTCCCGGACACGGTCCGGGGAAGCGGGGCCAGAGAAGTCACGCTTGACTTCCTGAGGTGGGGGGATTTATAGTGAGTGAGGGTGTCTTGATTGGTTGTGAGGGAACAGGACGTGGTCGGGGCAAGCTACTATTGGTAGGTAGGCGGGACTGCTGGTGAGTGGGCCGTCCAGGGGGAGTGGGGCCAGCTGCTATTGGGCAGGGTTTGGCGGGGTTTCTTTTAAATTTTGACGGGGTTTTCTAACGGCAGGCTAGGTGCCGAGTGCAGAGACTGGTGTTGAGTGCAGATTTGAGTGCGGAGTGCAGAAGTGGGTGTGGGCTAGGTGCCGAGTGCAGAGGTGGGTGTGTCGAGAGCCGGGGTGGGCATGTCCAGCCTCCCATCAAGGCAACCGGCCTTACACTAGTCATTTCAAAGAATGAGAAATCAAGCTTCATAGGGAAAAACAGGAGATTAGCTGGGCAGTGTTGAGTGGTCTTTGAGGCTGGAGGCCCTGTATTTCCAGTGTAATCAGTGAGACTAGTTGGATTATTTTTTCTAAAAACAATTAACTACTGACCCATATGTAGGTCAGGTACAGTGGCTCACGCCTGTAATCCCAATACTTAGGGAGACCAAGGCAGGAGGATGATCACTGAAGGCCAGGAGTTCAAGACCAACCTGGGAAACATAGCAACACCCCCATCTCTACAAAAAAAAAAAAAATTTAACAGCCAAGAGTGGTAGCACACACCTGTAGTCCCAGCTATTTGAGAAGCTGAGGCAGGAGAATCAGGAGAATCAGGAGAATCCCTTGAGCCCAGGAGGTTAAGGCTGTAATGAGCTATGATCTCACCAGTGCACTCCAGCCTGGGTAACAGAGCAAGATCTTGTCTTAAAAAATAAAGTTTACCTGTAGATAAAGCAAGTAGGTGGTTGTATTCTACCATGGTTGGGAGTTTGGCATTGATACCATGCAGAGTAGAGCAAGGGAGCTGAGTCTGCAAGAGGAATATTACACGGCTAAACTGGAGGGAAATTGAATCAGGAGGGTAAGACAATTAGTGAAAAAAATGGTAGCGTACAGAGCTTTACTTCAACTTTATAAGTTATTAACTCTGAGAAGTAGGAGCTGGTGACAACATGGTGAAGGAGGATTTAACTTTTTCCGGGCAGAGAATTGCTATGCAGAGCCTAAAAGTAGAAAATTACAAAATGAGATCAACCTAGATTCCACTTACATTTATCAAGAACTGAATGTGTGCTAGATTCTGTACTGGGCACTTCCCTGTCTCATCACATTTAATTCTCATGAGTAGGAATTAACCTATGCCTTGAGTAGGAAAGTTCCCCATTTTAGAGATGAGAAAATAGAGCTGAGAAGGTTAAATGGCTTGCCTAGGGTCATGCAGCTGACACGTGATGAAGCAAGGATTTGACCCCAGATCTTCTGATCCTGCATCAAATGGTCTTCCCTAGACAGCTTTGGTGATACTTAGAAACTGACACTGTGGCTGAAGTTTGTCATCAGGAAGGTGAACTAGGGACATAAGGCTGAAGCCAAGTCAGGGCTCCAATATGAAAGGGCTGAATAGGAGGCAGGTGACTCCAAACAGAACTTTTAAACTCAGGATAAAACACAGCAGGGGGGTGGAGAGGTCAGGGAGGGATAACATGGAGAGAAATGCCAGATGTAGGTGACGGGGGGATGGAGGCAGCAAACCACATTGCTATGTGTGTACCTATGCAACAATCCTGCATGCTCTGCACATGTACCCCAGAACCCAAAGTACAATTTTTAAAAAATCAAGTTCTTTTTGATTAGTCAGATAAATAGCAAGAGTTGGGGCTACTTGGGATCATGGGGCTGAATGTGGTAAAATTCCTGTGGTCTCAGTTCAGAATCAGTTCTGGAAAATAATTGGCCAGCAGTTTAATGTCCCATCGCCACAAATGGAGGGAATGGAAAGAGATAGAGCAACGATCCACACAGTGCCTGATGCCAGCACCCTCCACAGTGAGGAAGATTCACAAGAGGCAGCACGCTGGAGCCCCTGAGGGGCAGACTGCAGGTGTGATCAAGGGAAAGTGAAAACCGTTGGTATGAGAATAGAGAGAAGCCCTGGGCCAACAATGGGTTCTTGTGTTCATCATAGACTTTTACTTGCCTCCTGGACTCCCCTAAAATACTCATAGATTGGGACCCACAGCCTGCCTCAGTGTAGACTCTAAAGCCATGCTGTACAATACAATAACCACTAGCCACATTTAGCTATATAAATTTAAAGCTAGGTTGAATCAAATTAAAACTTCAGGTCCTCATTCACACTGGGCACATTTCAAATGCTGAGTAGCTACATGTGGCTAGTAGCTACCATATTGAACAACACAAATAGGAAACATTTCCATCATGGCATAATGTCCTATTGGCAATGCTGGTCTAGAAGAAAACAGAAATCAAGTGGGCATGATGAATATTCTTTAATTTATATCCTCTGGGACCAGCTATGGGTCAGCAGGCTTGGAGCTATTTGCAAAGTTTAGATTATTACCACCTACTGGTCCATTTTGTTCTTCCTAACGTGCATGCACACTCACGTGCGTGCGTGCACACACACACACACACACACACACACACACACACACTCTTTTCTTCTTTATTTACTTGTTCCTAAATATAACTAGGTGGAACTATCAGACAGAAACAGGATACTGCCAAGAATGATTGAATAGAACTGTGGGATCCCAGGTTGTTGAGACTCCAGGTTGGAAGAGAGGTGTAGGACTGCAGAAGTTAATTCCAGGCTTGTATTTGTGTTTGGTAATTTTGGTTTTACAGGAACATACTTGGGATCCACACAGCACTTAGCCTCAGTGTTGCATAATATATAGTATACTTCACTTTCTTTACACATTGTTCTGCACCTGCCTGACTTACCCCAACACTTCATGACTGAAAACAAAAAGGAAGAAGACAGTAGGGTCAGTTTTGAAAGAAAGCAGAAGGGTGGGAAAGGGAGAGGCTAAAGCCCTGTAGAGGAGTGGGAGGGAAAGAAGGAGATTTGTGAGGAAGATGCCCTTACACAGGATCCCCTAAGTTTAAGGGAGATTACAGACCACTATGCTTTCTTCTTCTACTTGTGCCCCCTGTTAGGAACCCCAGAGCCCCCCCAACTCAGCAGCATGGGACCTACTGGGTAGCTTCCCCTCCTTGGCCAGCTCATCGGGAAAAGGAAGAGGACCTTCTCTCCAGGGTTTTATCTCCCCCATATTATAATGTACCCAGGTGCCTAGTAGCAATTAGCCACCTTTTCTTGATATCCTTCAGTACCCCTTCTGACCGTACCAATGAAAGGTGACAGGAATATGAAATAAACAAATGAGAACATCTGTAAGGCTTCTGCGGCATCTGTAAAACTCCCAGGGATATTATACTGCCTTCTTCACAACATCCTGGGACTTTTCTCTGGCTCCAACCAGTCAAGAGAATTAGGAACAGCTACTCTGGGGAATCTACAACCTAAGATAGCCCACATAATTTGTGGCTGCATAAAAAAGTGGAATCAGAATCCTCAAACAATCAGAAATTTGAGAACCATTTTCCTAGAGGCAACGATAGCTCAAAATTCAAATCCTTGCAAGCAATTTTTTGAAAAATTCCCAATTTTTTTCTACACTTCATACCCAAGTCTCTCTCTTTACACCCTATCTCACCCTCAGGTCATCATGTTCAGCTTCTCCAGAGGCAACCAGAGATAAGTTTGGAATGGTCAAGTAATGGGCACTGGGAAGACCAGTTGGTACCAGAGAACTCAAACTTGCCCGTGACTAGAGAGACTACCTAAAGGCCTTAGTGAACTCTACCAGGCCATTCTCCCAGCCCAACCTATCAGAGCCCCCAGAGTTCTCTGAACATGCATCAGGTTCCCTGACTCCCATCCCCTTCTGGATAACCTGTTTACCTGGGGTGACCTGGGCCAGGAGCAGGGTAACAGTGAAAACCAGAAGAAGGAGCTTCATGAATCACGAGTGATTAGGGAGGGATAGGAGGCTTCTCAACTGGAAAAACAGAGGACTCCGTTCTGGGCAGTCCTGACTGGTATTTATTGCCCTGAGGAGCATGGCAGAGCCATGATCAGTCAACCAGAAAGGGAACAGTCATTTGAGATCAGACAGGCAGGCAAGGAAGTTATCAACCACACTGAATGAGGAGGCTGGGAGAGGGGGAAGGGAGGTTAATGAAGAGAAGATAAGAGTCTTGCCTTTGAAGAATTTTATAATACACCTGAAGAACCAAGAAGGGAAAAAGTATTTTGATCACAAATTTATTTTTTATTAATGAGAAAAAAGACAAAAAAAAAAAAACAGATGAGACAGAAAGGAGTGATACTTCTGTGCACTTTGGGTTCTTCCCAGGAACAAGGACATCTCAGAATGCCCCATGTGTTGGTGATTCTTTGTAAGAATACCAAATGAAGGGCAGAGAGGGGGGAAATGCCTTAATATCTCGATGGCCATCACCACTGGAAACTAGAATGTCTGTATTCATGGAGTGGAATGAGCAGGAAAGCCATAGCCCTTACTTTTAACAGTACGTGTTTAATAGGAACAAGTAGTACCCTCAGAGGAAGCAAAAGAAAAGCCATTTATTATTGTTGTAGTCTTTCTTTTTTATTATTATTTATTTTTTTGAGACAGAGTCTTGCTCTGTCACCCAGGCTGGAGTGCAGTGGCACAATCATAGGTCACTGCAACCTCGAACTCTTGGTCTCAAGCAATTATCCCGCCTTGGCCTGTCAAAATGCTGGGATTATAGGCATGACCCATCATGCCTAGCCTGGTCCTTCTCATAAGAAATGGTGGATTGCATTCTTGGCCCTACTTCATCACCCCTACTTGAATTCACACATTTGTCAAGGACTCATTTGTCAAGGACTCATCCTAGAGGAGAACTCTATTTCGTTGTCCCTTCACTTTGGTCTTGGCATGTGATTTGCTTTGACCAGTGATATATGGGCAGGAGTGACAGTGTGCCAGTTCTGAGCCTACGTTTTAAGAGAAGATGAATGTTTTCATCTGCCCTTTTGTGCCTCTGCTGTCACTATGAGAAGAACATGCCCCAGTGGTCCAAGGAGGATGACAGCTATGTGGGGCAGAGCTACTCCAGATGACTCACAAATCTACAGTGAGAAATAGAGCTGCACCAGGCACTCCAGCCTCAAGCAGAGTGATCTAGCCAAATATAAAAGATTGCTGTTTGAAGCCACTGAGTTTTGGCGTGGAACGTTACATAGTAATGGCTAACTTATGCATAAGGCCAGCAGATAGATCAGGAAAGAGCCAAGTGCTTTTTAATACAATAATGGTAAGATCTATCTTTATTTTTCCGAAAACTCTGAACCTGTTCCCTGCCTGGCCACTGACTCTTTCTTTGACTCATAAACCGTAAGTGACCCTAGTTGAAGAGTTTGCCCAGCACCCTTCACTCCCTTCTCAGATTTCTTCCACCCACTTCTGGTTAGTTTCCTGTTGGGAGCACTGCAGCAGGAAAGGAAATATGTTTACGTGTCATTTCTTAGTAATCTTTGCGGGCAGGAAGCGTTGGAGGGTAGTGGGCAAACAAGATGAAACTTCAGGCCCAAATAAGGCTTGGAGATTTTCTGGGGTTCTATTATATTCCAGCTGTCTGGCTCCTGGTGCTATGTGTAATTAGCAATGGTAATGGATACGTTGGGCTTTTTTCTTTGATTTATTTGATATGATGTTTGACAATCTATCACTAGGGGTAATGTGGGGTAATGGAAAGAACACAAGCTTTGCAACCAGACAAATCTGGGTTTGAATCCTCACTTTGCCACATTTTAGCCACGTGACTTTGAACAAGTTAATCAATGTCTCTGAACTTCAGTTTAATTGTCTCTAATATGGAGGTGATACTACTGACAGTGGAGGTTTGCTGTGAAGGGGCCTAGTATACTGAATTGAATTGAAGATTAAACTAGGTGATACTTGTAAAGCTCACAGAACGGTGCCTCGTGTAGGGGAAAGCCGCTGATAATTCTGATAATCAGAAAGCCTCTGATAAGTTATTGTTATTTACTATAAATTCACACCTTCCTTGACTTCTTGGAACATTTGGCTATTGACCTCTTTCCTTCTTGAAGCTCTCCTGGCTTTTCATTGTCAACATAATCAACATTCAATGCAAGTGACACTAGGATGGGCAGCAGCTCAGAGATCTCTCCGCTTATGCTGATTTTCAAGTTTGAAAATTTCAAAACTTAGAATCTCAAGTCTAAGACCCAGAGGGCTCACCCAGAGTCCAGGCTCAAGGACAGCTCTCCCCTGTGTCCAGAGTGTATTCGATGTAACTGTTTAGGCACTGGCGAAAGATAAGAGGATAAATGCCTGGCTTTCTATCAGAACATGTTTCCAAGCTTATCCCTTTTCCTCGCTCTCCTTGTCCCTCCCAGGATCTCTTCTCTGGCCTCTTATCTTTACTGTTGCCAAACCTTTCCAGAAGCTGCTCTTTCCATCAATCATTCATTTGTCTTCTTGTCCAGGAGCCAACCACTGCTCTCTTCATGCCAGATCAGCTTCTCATCCCTCCTCAAGGGGCTTTCTCTAGCTACCCCACATCCAAAGCTACCCAGGCCGTTTTAAGTTGCCTATGGACTAAGGACTAAGGTTCTGGGAGGTGAGGGCAGACATGTTCAAGAAGGTTTCTGTCTCTAACATGCTTACCACTTACTGAGGAAAATGGAAAACAGGTATTTTTAAATGAGCTTCATATCCCTCAAAAGCACACACAAGAAATGTCTTCTAAATAAATCCCATCTTAAGTACTATTATGTACAGAGCACTCTCCCGAGCACCAGGAATTCAGAGCAATAAGGATATTGTCCTCTAACAGCCAGTTCTGTTTAGGATAAACTAGGGTATGCCGCAGTAACCAAAAGAAGAAGTATCTTGGTGGCTTCTAAGAACAAAGGTCTGTTTGTCTATTTCCCATACATGCTGCATATCCACTGAAGGCTGGCTGGGAACACTGCCCCGTACCTCAGTGTGGAACCCAGGCTGCCTGAGTAGCCACGCATTGGGTGTTGATCACCACGGCAGAGGGAAAGAGAGCTCTAGAGAGTCTTGAACTGGCCATTGTATGCCCTGACCTTGGAAGTAAAATGTAACCACCTTATAACTCACCGGCTACAACAGTGACATGGCACCATTCGGCCACAGGAGGGCCAAAAGTACACTCCTGCAATAGGCTTAGAACGCAGAAAGCCAGAATTACCAAAACAACAAAAGACAGTCGTGGGCAAGGCTGTGGAGAAAATGGAACCCTTGCACACGTTGGGTGGGAATGTAAAATGGTGTGGCCACTATGGAAAATGGTATGGAGGTTCTTCAAAAAATGAAAGCTAGAACTGCTGTATGACCCAGCCATTCCATGTCTGGATATATATTCAAATAAACTGAATCAGTATCTCAAAGCAATATCTGCACACCCACGTTCATTGGCATTATTGACCATAGCCAAGATGTGGAGACAAGCTAAATGTCCATCGACAGATGAATGAATAAAGAAAATGTGGTATATATACACAGTGGAATACTGTTCAGTCTTTAAAAATAAGGGAATCCTGCAATACGTGATGACATGAATGAGCCTTGAGGGCACTGTGCTAAGTGAAATAAAACAGCCACAGAAAGACAATTGCTGCGATTCCAGTAACATGAGGTGTCTGAAACAGTCAAATTTATGTCAGCAAAGAGTGGCATGATGGTTGTCAGGAGCTGGAGAGTAAAGGATATGAGGAGTTACTAATCAATGGACAGAAAGTTCCTGTTAAACAAGATGATTAAGTTCTAGAGGCCAGGCGCAGTAGCTCACACCTGTAATCCCAGCACTATTGAGAGGCTGAGGCAGGAGGATTCCTTGAGCTCAGGAGTTCAAGACCAGCCTAAGCAACATAGCAAGACCTTGTCTCTATTAAGAATAAAAAATTAGCTGGGCATGGTGAGTCACGCCTGTAATCCAAGCACTTTGGAGGCCAAGGCGTGTGGATCATCTGAGGTCCGGAGTTCAAGACCAGCCTGACCAACATGGTGAGACCCCGTCTTAAAAAATAAAAAATAAAAAATAAAATTTATTTAAAAAAAGAATAAAAAATTAGCTGGGCATGGTGGCATGCCCCTGTAGTCCCAGCTACTCAGGGATGGTGGGAAGGTGGTGCTGAGATGGGAGGATCCCGAGCCTAAAAGGTGGAGGCTGCAGTGAACCATGATTGCACCACTGCACTCCAGCCTGGATGACAGAGTAAGACTCTGTCTCAAAAAAATTTTTTTAATTAAAGTTTTAGAAACTGCTGTACTACATTGTACCTAGAGTCAATAATAATGTATTGAACACAAAAAATTGTTAAAACAGATGTCAACATGTTATGTGTTCTTACCACGATAAAATAAAATCTTTGAAAAACTCAGAAATCCAGAATATTTTATGAATAGTTCTTTTTTTTTTTTTTCTGGGAGACAGAGTTTCACTCTATCTCCCAGGCTGGAGTGCAGTGGCAAGATCTCGGCTCGCTGTAATCTCCACCACCCTGGTACAAGCAATTCTCATGCCTCAGCCTCCCGAGTAGCTGGAATTTGAGGCACCTGCCACCATGCCTGGCTAATTTTTGTATTTTTAGTAGAGACAGGGTTTCACCATGTTGGCCAGGCTGGTGTCAAACTCCTGACCTCAGGTGATCCACCCGCCTCAGCCTCCCAAAGTGCTGGGATTACAGGTGTGAGCCATCATGCCGGCGATGAACAGTCTTAATGACTACCAAATATATCATCACAGTGGTCAGGTAGAATGGCGACATGCATAAAAATGCTGCAAAGTAGGCTGTGTCTAATCAAAATAAATAAATTTATGTATTTATTATATAAATTAATAAATTATATATTTATTGTATACATTAATAAATTTATATATGTATTGTATAAATTAACAAATTTATATATTTATTATACACATTAATAAATTTATATAATATAATTTATTGATTTATTATATGACTGAGTAAATTAATGTATATAATTTATAAATTTATGTTTATATAAATATAACCTCCATCTCCGGGGTTCAAGCAATACATACAGTAGAACAGAGCATGGGAACAACCACCCAAAGGCCAAGGCATTCAGGGAGAGGTTCTTGGAGGACCTTCTCCAAGGCTTAAAGAAGAATAGATTTCAGAGATATGGTGGAGACGGAAAGGGTGTAAAAGAGTACTCAGCCAAGGGAGCACTGTGAACTGAGGAGTGGTGGCAGGAGCACTTGCAAGCCATCTGGAAATGATGAAGATACTGCCTGGCTGCAGCTACCAGTTACTGCACCATATAATGTGAGAAAATTGCATAGAGATAAGATTTTTAAAGTTTTTTGAATGCAAATGTAAGAAACTTAGACTTGGTTCTCAGGTCAAAATCAGGGAACTGAGGGAGGCTGAAAAGGCAGAGATCTACGCCCTTCCTCCCACTTTGTTTTTCTGAGACAGAGTCTCACTCTGTCATGCAGCCTGGAGTTCAGTGGCACGATCTCATCTCACTGCAAGCTGCACCTCCGAGATTCAAGTAGTTCTCCTGCCTCAGCCTCCCAAGTAGCTGGGACTACAAATGTGCACCACCATGCCCAGTTAATTTTTGTATTTTTAGTAGAAGTGGCGTTCCACCATGTTGGCCAGCCTGGTCTTGAACTCCTGACCTCAAGTGATTCGCCCGTCTCAGCCTCCCACAGTGCTGGGATTACAGGAATGAACCATCATGCCCAGCCTTCTTCTTACTTTAAACTGAGCAGCTCCATTTTGATCTGTTTGATACACTGAGTTTCATGTAAGTTTTTGGTTTTAAAAAGTTTTCTGCTTCTTTAAAAATATTTGAAAAAGCCTGGTTTTGGAAATACAGAGCCATTTTTTCTTTAAGTTTTTGAGCATAGATTCTTGGAATTCAGACCTGAGAAGCTGTTGCATCTGGTACGTATCAAAAGCAAGAACACCCTCTAAACAACCCTTGCCTTCTCTCTTAACGCTCTTGCAGCAATGGAAAAATCAATACATGTCAAGATAGTGCATTCCATCACTGGACCCCTCTAATTTTTAGCAGTCAGAATTTACGTTTCTGTAACTTCTACCTATTATTCCTAATTCTAACCTTTAACAGTTTCAGAGAATAAGTCCAAAAACAACTCCATGTCAAATGCTTGAAGACAGCTATCATGGGTCTGTTTGGTGTTTTTTTTTTCTAGGCTAATCATCCCAAGTTTCCTCTCCCCACAAAGTAGAGCAGTATATTCTTATACTGGTGAGGCCTCTCAGAGAGAGACTCTTATCTGAATCCTCTCCCTTTCTTAAAGCAGGGAGACTGATCTCAAGCAAAAACCTGAAAGGGAGTATTTTAAGAAGGATAAGGCCCAGTAGCTTGTCTACATAGGCCTCCCTTCACATTAGAAAAGAAAGAAGAAGGCCAGGCACGGTGGCTCACATCTGTAATCCCAGCACTTTGGGAGGCCGAGGTGGGCAGATCACTTGAGGTCAAGAGTTCAAGATCAGCCTGGGCAACATGGTGAAACCCCGTCTCTACTAACAATTCAAAAATTAGCCAGGCGTGGTGGTGCATGCCTGTAATCTCAGGTACTCAGGAGGCTGAGGTAGGAGAATAGCTTGAACTGAGGAGGCGGAAGTTGCAGTGAGCAGAGATGGCACCCCTGCACTCCAGCCTGGGCAACAGAGAGAGAGACTCTGTCTCAAAAAAAGAAAAAAAGAAGAATGAAGAAAAATCAGTAATAATAAAAACTTAGAAATGAAAAATACAAAGATGAAATTTCTAGAAATTAGAATAAAATGATAGAGATAAAAGCAATAGAGAAAATATAAGAACACCAGCAAATCAATCAAGGAGTCCAACATTTGAAAACTAGGTAGCCCAGAAATAGGGAACAGGAAAAACAAAGACCAGGGAATTATCAAAGAAGTAAGTAAAGGAAGAGTGTCCTAAAATTGAAAGACATGAGTGTCCAGATTGACAGGGCCCACTGAGTGCTCAGAAAAATTGATTTCAGGCCGGGCGCAGTGGTTCACGCCTGTAATCCCAGCACCTTGGGAGGCCAAGGGGGGGCGGATCAACTCAAGTTGAGAGTTCGAGACCAGCCTGACCAACATGGAGAAACACCATCTCTACTAAAAATACAAAATTAGCTGGGCATGTTGCTGCATGCCCGTAATCCCAGCTACTCGGGAGGCTGAGGCAGGAGAATTGCTTGAACCTGGGAGACCGAGGTTGCAGTGAGCTGAGATCACACCATTGCACTCCAGCCTGGGCAACAAGAGCAAAACTCTGTCTCAAAAAAAAAGAAAAATTTATTTAGTAATCCTACATGAAGTTTAGGCACGTCAACATGAAACATCAAAACCCCACAGAGACCTTAAGAGCTTTCTTATTTTCTTATTTCTCTCCCTTTCAGCTAGAAATAACAGGTCACAAACGAAGAGAAGAATCAGAATGGCTTCAGATTTCTCCACAGTAAAGCGGTAGGAGGCAGGACTCAACTCCGGATAGAAGACTGACTGAAACAGGCAAGAGGTACCAAAAGCACCTTTTCATAAAACTCGCCCACCAATGTCATGACAGTTTACCATTGCCATGGCAACATCTGGAAGATACCACCCCTTTTCTAGAAACTTCTAAATAACCAATTTCTTAATTTCCATGGAATTAAAAATGGATATAAATATGACTGCAGAAGTGTCCCTGAGCTGCTACTCTCAACACACTGCTTGTGGGGTAGCCATGTTCTGCAGGAGCAGACACAGAGCTGTAACACTGCCACCATCTCAGTAAAGCTGGTTTCTTCTACCCCCGCTCACTCTTGAATTCTTTTCTAAGAATTTGCCCTCCATGGGTAACAATAGATATTGGAAAAGACAATGAGGCAATGCCTTCGACAGTCTAAAGTAAAGTAATTTCCAATACGGAGTGACCAGCCAAACCACTAACCAAGTATGAGGATAGTACATTGAAATCAGACATTTTCAGGAAGCTATCAGGAGGTGCTCTATCCAAATAAGAGTAAATCAAGAAAGACCTAGAATCCAGAAAGCAAGGCATTGATCTCAGGAGAAAGTCAAAAAGACTCCACAGGATGATATAAATAGAGATCAACGATAATATCGGGTCTCCAGGTATAACGTCAACTAGTTCAGAATGAAGCAGGTCTGAATGCCCAAGGAGAGAAGTCTCCAGGAAGACAAAACTGTTAAAATACCTAAAGATTCTGAACATATTCAAAGAAGATGGCAGACAGCTAAATCCTCATTTCCCTCGGCAGAAATCCTATGGAAAATGCCTAAAACTGAAAAATTAGTAAGTAACCATATTAGCATATTAGTAAATAATGATGAAAGAGATGGAAATGAAATCAAAAGAAACAACCAAAAGATGTGAAAGTAGTTTGAAAAGCAAGAAATGAAGAAAGGGAGACAGAGGACTCCTATATTTTATTATAGTCTTATATAATACTATACTACTACATACTATTATAGTCTCTTATTCAAAGTTGTTTTTGTTGTTGTTGTTGTTGAGACAGAGTCTCACTCTGTCACCTAGGCTGGAGTGCAGTGGCATAATTTTGGCGCACTGCAACCTCCACCTCCCGGGTTCAAGTGATTCTCCTGTCTCAGCCTCCTGAGTAGCTGGGATTACAGGCTCCTGCCACCACAACTTGCTAATTATTGTATTTTTAGTAGAGACAGAGTTTCACCATGTTGGTCAGGCTGGTCTCGATCTCCTGACCTCAGGTGATCTGACTGCCTCGGCCTCCCAAAGTACAGGGATTACAGGTATAAGCCACCGTGGCTGGTCTCAAAGTTGATTTTTAAAACTATGTGTATGTATGGTTTTGATAAACATTTAAACTATGTATGAAAATAAAAAAAACAAATATAGCGAGAAAGTAATGTGGTAAGAATTAGACCTGTGGATAAAGTTAATTTTCCTGCTTAACTATTCAACTTCTATAACCATCCCAGAAATTAAGACCCCTTTGCAACACTGTCCACTCCCAGATTTTCATTTAAGAAATTCAAATAAATTCAACAGATGTTTTCATTTATATTAGCAATGGTGTAGGAGCAAGGAGCTATTTGCAAGCTTATATCCTTTACCCTCTCCTTTGAGTCATGCACACCAGCATTTAATTCCAGTACTTCCTCATGTTAGTTATGTGGGTATCATAGCATTGGGTAAATGACTTCACCAATCTGAGCCTCAGTTTCCCCACTCATGAATAAAAGTGATGGCAATAACTACTTATTGGGTCAATTGAAAGGATTAGATGAATAATGAACTATCTTTAAAAGATATTTAAAAACAGACCAGGCAGTGTGGCTCACATCTGTAATCCCAGCACTTTGGGAGGCTGAGGTGGGTGGATCACCTGAGGTCAGGAGCTCAAGACCAGCCTGGCCAACATGGTGAAACCCGGTCAATACTAAAAAAAAAAAAAACAAAATAATTAGCAGGGCTAATATATGGTGAGTGCCTGTAATCCCATCTACTTGAGAGGCTGAGACAGGAGAATCACTTGAACCTGGGAGGTGGAGGTTGCAGTGAGCCAAGATCTCACCATTGCATTCCAGCCTGGGTGACGAGTGAAACTCCGTCAAAAAAATACATATTTAAAAACAATACCACTTACAATAGCATCAAAAAATTAGGAATTTAGTAAAGTTGCAGGGATAGTAATAAAAACAGCATGATACTGCCATAAAAATAGACACACAGACCAATGGAACTGAACAGAGTCCAGAGATAAATCCACGCATTTACAGTCAATTGATTTTTGACAATGGTGCCAAGAACACACAAAAGGGAAAGGATGGTCTCTTCAATAAAAAGTATTGCAACAACTGGATATCCACATGCAGAAGAATAAAATTAGACCCTTATTTCACCTCATATACAAAAATCAACTCAAAATGGATATAAGACTTAAACATATTACCTGAAACAGTGAAACTACAAGGAGAAAACAGAAGGAAAAATCTCCATGACATTCATCTGAGCACTGATATTTTGGATATGACCCCAACAGCACAAGCCACAAAAGCAAAAATAGTCAAATTGGATTACATCAAACTAAAAAGCTTCTGCACAACCAAGGAAATCAACAGAGAGAGGAGACAACCTACAGAATGGAAGAAAATATTTGCAAGCCAAACATCTGATAAGACATTAATATCCAAAATATATAAGGAAACTCATATAACTCAATAATTAGAAAATAAATAACTTGATTTTAAAATAGGCAAAGGACCTGGATAGACATTTCTTAAAAGAAGACATATGAATGGCCTACAGGTATATGAAAAAAAATCATAAACATCACAAATCATCAGGGAAATGCAAGTTAAAGCCACGAGATATCACTTTACACCTGCTAGAATGGCTATTATCAAAAAGATGAAAGATAACAAGTGTTGGCAAGGATGTAAAGAAAAAAGAACAATGGCATACTGTTGGTAGGAGTGTAAACTAGTACAACCATTATGGAAAACCATATGAATGTTTCTCAAAAAACTAAAAACGTAATTACCATATGAATCCTGGGTTGATGTGGTGAGACTCTGTGTCCCCATCCAAATATCATCTTGAATTGTAATCCCCACATGCTAAGGGAAGGACTTGGTGGGAGGTGACTGGATTATGGTTTCCCCCATGATGTTCTCATGATAGTGAGTTTGAACAAGATCTGATGGTTTTTAAAAGTGTTTGGCAGTTCCCCTCCGCCCCAGTGTGCTCTCTCTCTCACCTGCTGCCATGTAAGATGTGCCTTGCTTCCCCTTCACCTCTCACCATGATTATAAGTTTCCTGAGGCCTCCCCAGCCATGAAGAACTGTGATTCAATTAAACCGCTTTTGTTTATAAATTGCTGAGTCTCAAGTATTTCTTTATAGCACTGTGAGAACAGACAAATACACGGGTAGACATACAAAGGCGATGAATTCAGTATGTTGAAGAGATACTTGCACACCAATGCTCATTGCCTCATTATTCATACTAGCCAAGTTATGGAATTGACCTAAATCCCTGTTTATGGATGGATGGATAAAGAAAATGTAATATAAAAAAAAGAAAACAAAACGTAGTATATTATACCATAAAGTATTATTCAGCCGTAAAAATGAAGAAAATCCTGCCATTTGTGACAACACAGATGAACCTGGAGGACATTACCTTAAGGGAAATAAGCCAATTATTACCAAATGACAAATACTGCATGATCTCACTTATATGTGGAATCTAAAAATGTTGAATTTGCAGAAGCAAATAATAAAATGGTGGTTTCCAGGGCCTGAGAGATGGAGGAAATGGGGAGATGTTGGTCAAAGGATACAAACGTTCAGTTATAGGATGAGTAAGTGCTGGAGATCAGCTGTTAAGCTTGTTGATTACCTGGGATCATTTGTGCTGCTATAACAAAAGACCTGAGGCTGAATGATTTATAAAGAAGAGAAATTTATTTCTCATGGTTCTGGAGACTGGGAAGTCTCAGATCAAGGCTGGGAGGGCCCAGTTTCTCTGGTTCCAAGATGGTTCCTTGTTGCTGCATCTCCCAGAGGGTAGGAACGCTGTGTCCTCACATGGGGGAAGGGACACACTGGGTGAAAAGGGGTAAGCTGCTTCTGTCAAGTCCTTTTATAAGGTCACCTAATCCCTTTCATGAGGGTGAAGCCCTCATGACCCAATCACCTCCTAAAGGTCACACCTCTTAATACTGTTGCATTGGGCATTGTGTTTCAGCATGAATTTTGGAGGGAACAAAAACATCCAAATCACAGCAGTGACTACTGTTAACAATACTATACTGTAGGCTGGGCACAGTGGCTCACACCTGTAATCCCAGCACTTTGGGGGAGGACGAGGTGGGTGGATCACCTGAGGATGGGAGTTTGAGACCTGCCTGACCAACATGGAGAAACTCCATCTCTACTAAAAATACAAAATTAGCCAGGTGTGGTGGCGCATGCCTGTAATCCCAGCTACTCCAGAGGCCGAGGCAGGAGAATTAATTGAACCGGGAGGTGGAGGTTGTGGTGAGCTGAGATCATGCCATTGCACTCCAGCCTGGGCAACAAGAGTAAAACTCTGTCAAAAAAAAAAAAAAAGAAGAAAAAAACTATATTGTATACTTGCGAGTTGCTAAGAGAGTAGATCTTAAGTGTTTCACTACATTGTAAAAAAAATTGGTAACCATGTGAGGTGATGGATGTATTAATTAGCACTTGACTGTGGTAATCATTTCACAATGTATATGCATATCAAATCATCATGTTGCATACCTTAAATATACATAATTTTTATTTGTCAGTTATACCTTAATAAAGCTGTAAAAAGAAATTAAGGAATAGATGAGATTTCCTTTTTCATAAAAAAGGAAAAGTTCTTCATATGGTGGCTCCCACCTATAATCCTAGCACTTTGGGAGACCAAGGCAAGAGGAAAGCTTGAGACCAGCCTGTGCAACAAAGCCAGATCTCATATGTACAAACAAACAAAAAAAAATAGAATTAGCTAGTTATTAGTCCCAGTTACTCAGGAGGCTGAGGCAGGAGAGCTGCTTGAGCCCAGGAGTTCAAGGCTGCAGTGATTCATAATTATGCTACTGCACTCCAGCCTGGGTGACAGAGCAAGACTCCATCTCTAAAACAAAAATAAATAAATAAAAAGGAAAAGGATCCAAAATGCCTAGCACATAGTAGGTCCAGTTTCCTCTTATGTATATACAGCTTTACCCACACCTTTTCTGCTTGAGCTTGATTAGGTATACTAAGAGACAAACACAGAAGTCAGCCAAAGATGTTTTAATAAAGCTCAGGAATCCACTGACATCAGGTTCAGGGCAAGTTTATCTTCATTTTTGTGGCCTCAGACTTTAAAGCACTAATTCATTGTAAGATAGGGTAAACGTGGCTGGTCCTTGGGCTTCAAACAGCACAGTTTACCACTCTCGCAGAAAACATAGACCCTTTCATTCTTCAGGCATTTGTCACGGCAGGAGCCACGAAAATTCCAGCATTTTTCAATGGTGCCTATTACAAAAAGAAAAAAGAAAGGAGCTGATATCAATCATGAGGGGAATGGGTCCTGGACTGAGAAGACTGACAGAGGGTCAGACAGAAGGAGGGGACATCCCCTCTAGATATCTAGGGTGGTGATATAGTCTAACACCATACTGAAACCCAGGAAATATCCAGTGGAACCCATGAGCCCTTTCTAAAGAATCTACTAGAAAAAGAGCTGTAGATAAGCAAATGAGAGGACCATTGACACAGAACTGAATATTAAATATAAAGATACTTGTAGAACCAAAATGAGGATTTTAAAAGAAGGAGTAAAGTACATAATGACTATATGTTCTGACAAATATAGATACAATACAACATAAAAATGAGAGAATAATGGTGAGAGCATATACAGACATCTTAACTAGTTTGAGTAATCATGACATTATCATAGCATTGATATTATTTTACTAAGACTATTGTATGTGTAATGAGAGATCAAATGAGTAATCATGGCATATTCTAATTCTATTATCCCCAGTGACCTTGAGAACCAGAATTGTCAGTATAAAAAAGAAAATACTGAATTTGAGTTCTGAATTTGAATTGGAAATGCCAATATGAACTCACAAGTACTTTATATTTAAATAGATAAAATAGATAGATGATTGACAGATGGATAGATAGATAAAATTTTTTCCGGCTCTGGTTGCTGAGAAAGCCTAGAAACAATGACTAGAAGAAATTAGCATCCCTACTACCCATATTGTAATCTTAAAATATCATCTCCCAGTAAACTTTTTTTAAAAAAACAGGACTTCTTGAACACATGGTGGATGCCACTTATGGGCAGTAAATTACAAGATGATCTTAAAACAGATATGAAGAAAGCCATCAAAGACTAATAGGGATATATCTGAAAGACTTACAAGCCAAATTGAAGAGACTCCTATTGGCCAAGAATAGGACAATTTGTACTTCAACAGCGATAATAATTGCAATATATTGAACTCATCGCTTAGAATCATCCATTCAAAATAAATAATATTTAAGGAAAACTAATGGCTCAACCTCAGAGGCTGATGGAAAACTAATTCATTATCTCTCAAACTGATTAAGCAAAGATAAACTCAAGCATTCACTCTGTCTTCCTCTGTGAACTCTCTAAACCCCAAGGTAACCAAATAGATGACAGAAAGCATCTCTTTGATAAGGAGTTCAGCTAATAAATGAAGGTTCTTCGCAACATATCTGCATGGCTCACCCCTCACTTCCTTCAAGTCATTGTTCGAATGTCAGCTTCTCAGTGAGGCATTCCCTTGATGCCCCTTTTTTAAGCTGCAAACTCACGTCCCCTGATACTTGCTATCCCCTGCTCACTCTGCTCATTCCTTCCCCCTATAGAATCATAAGCCCCAAGAGGATGGTGATTTTATTTGGTTGGCTGGTTAGTTGGTTAGTTGGTTGATTTCATTGCTCTATCTCTAACACCTGTGCATGGCACGTGGAATATATTCAACAATATTTACTGAAGGAATGCATGATTTAACTAAGTAATGACACGCTCACTATCCCCTAAATCCAGCTGCCATCCTGAGAAGAACGAGGGAGTGATGGAAGTAGAAACCCTGAAAGACTGAACATTTTAAAGCAGAATGAGCTCATCTAAGAGGCTCTTTTAAATCTAAAAACATGAATACAATTGTCTTCTGAAGCTGTGTACATCCCTGTGCCCTTTTCAACGCCTACTTTTTTTACCAGCAGGATGAGAGTTCCTGGAAACATTCAAGTGAATTACAAAAAATTTCAAAAGCTACACTTGTTGTACATCAGAATTTCAGTGTCTTCAATGTTGACCCCTCAACCTAATTTATTACTTACATGAGAAATGAATAAACTGAAACTCATAGGCACCAAGTAGTTTGCTGGGGTCATCACAGAACTTGAAAATGGTGAGGCAGGTTCTAAACCGGGATCTGGGGACTCTCTTCTTCCTCCAGACAATTGCTATTTAACATTGCTCCCTGTCAGCCCATCCTCCCATGACCAAGACCCACTGCCTCCTCCCAGCCCCTCCCCTGAAGAGGTCGAGGTTACCTGAAATGACTTGGAAGAAGAGCAGCAGCACAGCCAAAGTTACCAAAAAAGGCTTCATGACTTCAAAGTAGCCCGCAGAGTAGTATCAGCTCTAGTGAAGTGGCAGGAAATGGAGGCGAGCTCAGGACTCTCTGCTGCCTCTAATCAGCTGGGAATTGTGTCACTCACACGTGCCATTAGCTGCCCACGGGTACAGTTCGCTCTGGGATAGCCTGCCTTTATCATGCTCAGTCACCATCCCAACACCCCCGCATCTACAGTGTGGACCCCACACCCCTGAGCTCACACACCTCCCTTTGTCCACCATCATCTTTTAGGGACCAGCAAGAATAAATCATACAACACCCAGAAGGATACTTTTTAAAATCTATGTCAGCACTTGTTATAATCCAGCTTAAAAATCCTCCAAGACTCCATAACACAACTAGAAAAAAAAAAAAAAATCCACAATCTTTAATGCCCTACAAAGCTCTATATTCCCTGATTTAGAAATCCACCATTATCATGGTTCTAATGTAAATTAAGGAAGCTCCTTTTTTTCAAATGCAATTCTCAGTTTGAGAGCTGAGGAATAAAGAGGAAAGGATGCTCTTTCATATCTTAGGGAGAATGTGTCTACTGCATTAGTTCCAGTCTAAGAGAGGAAGCCCGAATGCCTAAAATGCTCAGTCCCAGGAAGAATTTTGGCATGAAGGATGAGAGAGGACAAGCTGAAATATTCCGTTCCTTGCCCTGGCTGTGCCAGTTAGTGGCTGTGTGACCTTGGGAGAGTCACTTCCCCTCTCTGGGCTTCAATCTCACCAATGAGCAGATTGGAGTAGATGGGCTGTAGGGATCAACTCAATCCTCATATACTATCATTCTTTGGATGCTGAAAAGGCATGGAAATGCCTAGAACTCTAGGTTTTCATCCCCAACCTGGGCAACACTCATTGGGTTTACACCTTAGGATTCTCAGGGCTGCCCTTGTCAGATTCCAATTCTCTTTGCATGCTGGGGTCAGAGGCCTCTTCCTCTGATACCTACACCCAATATGCTATATGGTCCTTGCAAAACACAGTCTCTCTTTGGGCCTGCTTCTTGTATAGTCAAAGCACAAAACCAAGTTCTAACTTGGTAGAGTCATTAGGAAAACCAGGAGGGAAGGTATTAAAATTTTTTTAAAAAACAAACCTACTCTACAATGCAGCAATCCCACTTTATGTATATAACTGAAGGAAATAAAAGCAGCATCTTGAAAAATTATCTGCTCACTCAGGTTCACTGCAACAATATTCAAAATTGTCAAGATATAAAGACAAGCTAAATACTAGTGGATGCTGAATGAGTGAAGAAAATATGATATAAGTTGACAATAGAATATTACTTAGCCATACAAAAGAATGAAATCGCAGGTGTGGTGGCTCACGCCTGTAATTCCAGCACTTTGGGAGGCCAAGGTCGGTGGATCACCTGAGGTCAGGAGTTCAAGACGAGCCTGGCCAATATGGTGAAACTCCGTCTCTACTAAAAATACAAAAATTAGCCATGTGTGGTGGTGCGTGCCTGTAATCCCAGCTACTGGGGAGGTTGGGGCACGAGAATCACTTGAACCCGGGAGGTGGAGGTTGCAGTGAGCCAAGATCACACTATTGCACTATTGGTGCTGTGAAAAGTCTCCAAGCAAAATGGTTTTCCATTCTGTGACAAGTCTTAGGGAGGAAGCAGCATGGGGGAGGACAGGCCCTGAGAGGAAAGGATAGGAATGGGAGCCTGGGGAGGGGTGAGGGGAGGGGCTACCTGCAGGAGTCAGGGTCCCCTCCTGGATGCCTCCTATGTAGCCGGGCAAAAACTTATGGCAGAAGTCAGGAGAGTCGTGTACAGAAGCACCTGAAACAGAAACAGCCCGATGGCCCCCACCCGGAGGCCACCTGCAAAGGGGGGCACACAGCAGGACAGGAGAATCTCAGTCATAGTCTTTTACTTCCCGAAGCACTTATGACTCCTGGAAGCTCAAACTCCTGGGCTGCAGGTTTTGAAGGGGGTTCCGGGACAATAAACTCAACCAGTGGGCCCTGGACTTGGAGGGCAATTTGCAAAGGATTTTAAAGAGTGAGTCTAGGGGCAGCGGAGGCACTGTGACCAGGCCTGGGCTTGCCCATGGCGCACTCACAGCCTTGCCCGGGGATTCTCGAGGCCCTGGGCATGGGATCAGGTGAGATAATGGGTAGTGACTGCACCAGTGGTACGTGCTCAGGTCCTCCTCGGGAAGTGTTTATAGTTCCTGGGGACAAGCGGTATGTAAGAAAAGCCTGGCGATTTAGGTGGGAGGCCTGGGGATGGACCTGTGTTCTGATGTCTCTGGAGTCTGATGGCTGGGGCTGAGCTGCCCATCCTCGGAGATATCTAAGTTGGATGGAATGGCTGCCCATTGGCAGGGACATGGGCAGAGATCAGAGATTGATGGTCTTTGGTTCCTGTGGGCCTTCATGGTGGGTGGGCATTGGGAGAAGGCATCCCAGAAAGGGAAGTAGAAAAAGATGGCCAGGCGAAGTGGCTCACACCTGTAATCCCAGCACTTTGCGAAGGGATCACTTGAGGTCAGGAGTTCAAGACCAGCCTGGCCAACTTAGTGAAACCCTGTCTCTACAAAACATACAAAAATTAGCCGGACGTGGTTGTTGAAAGGTCACCATCTAATTTTCATTCGTATGGATGGACCTTGGAGGATGAAAAGCCAAAGTATTATACCTGCACCTAAATGGGCAAGCCTGCGGTGTAGTCAGCTTGCAGGTTGTCTTGCCCTGGTCTGCTGACTGCAAGAGCCTTTGCCAGGAGCAATAAAAATAGAGGGTTTCAAGAGATGGTATCTTATCAGCATGTGCCTTGGACCTTTTTTTTTTTTTGAGATGGAGTCTCACTCTGTTGCCCAGGCTGTAGTGCAGTGGTGCCATCTTAGCTCACTGCAGTCTCCGCCTCCTGGGTTCAAGTGATTCTCCTGCCTCAGCCTCCTGAGTAGCTGGAATTACAGTTGTCCACTGCCACGCATGGCTAATTTTTGTATTTTTAGTTCAGACGGGATTTCACCACATTGGCCAGGCTGATCTCGAACTCCTGACCTCAAGTGATCCACCCACCTCGGCCTCTCCAAGTGCTGGTATTACAGGTGTGAGCCGCTGCAGCTAACTTTTTTTTGTTTGTCTACTTTCACCTCATTTGCTCAGAGCAAATCCAGCTGGACTGAAGGAGGCTGAGTGGCCACCAGAGCTAAGTCTCCACTCTGCCAGTCTCTCCTCCCTAGGTGCTTGTTGGAAGCTGCTGGTCAAGACGAGTAAGCTGATGGCAGTTTGGAGCTGCATGGAAGGACGGGTAGTATTAAGTCTTGGGCCCTGGACCTTGATGGCTGCCCTCTGCCTGCTTATCTAAATGACGAGGGGAGGCGTGTCCACTCAGAGTGGGAGGGCTATACCCGTGGGCAGCTGAGGGAGCGCGAGCCACAGGCCAGGCAATCCCCGTCTCCCACTAGCTCAGCTGTGGCATCAGACTTGCAGCTTCACTTCGGGCTTGAGCCATGAAGCTCCTTTTGCTGACTTTGACGGTGCTGCTGCTCTTGTCCCAGCTGACTCCAGGTAAGCTGGTAAGCTGGACCTCCTCCAGGAAGGGGCAGGACTTGGAGACTGAGGCCTGGTCAGGGAATCCCAAGGGCTAAAAGGATGATGAGCTTGCACATTGCCATCTGGAGGCAGGATTATAGGAGGCAGGAGGCGCCTCGCCAGCAGTAGGTGCCAGATGATAGATGCCAACAACCACATCCAGAGCTGTTTTCTCGGCTGCTCCATCCCTCCTCTCCCTGCTCAGCTCCAGGGAGCATGTGAGGGCGGCCTAGTGTGTGAGGAAGAGTGGGAGGGGTAAGCAAGAGAAGCAGGAAAGAGGAGAGGCAGGTACGGCCCTTTTGCAAATATCCCCAGAATGAACTAAACTTTGTGAAGATCACAGCCACCTTAATGGGAGAGAAAAGCTCATTTGTACTGTAGCTGTCTCTATGCCAGACTCTGCGCTAGAAGCTAGGACTACAGAGATAAATGACATGATACCAGGGCAGCTAACTGGGGGAGACAATTAAATGGCATTTACAACCCAGGGTGACCTGGCTGTGACAATGGGAAGGCAGGGGGCTGGGTACACACAGTCCAGTCCAGTCTAAGGGTCAGGAGAGTCTTCCTGGAAGGACATCCTGAGTTCTAAAAAGTGAGTCGAAAATAGAAAAGGAAGGAAAAGAGGGGAAAGCAGGAAGAGTGTCCCAGGCAGAGAGGTCAACAGCCTATGCAAAGGTCTGGATGCGGGGGAGAGCATGGTAGTGTCGGGGACCTGAGCAACATGGAGGGGTGGGTTAGGAGAGAGGCAGGTGTAAAGCTGAGGAAGCATTCAAGGTCCAGGTCTCAGTGGGCCTTGAATGCCAGGTGTAGGACCCATGGGAAGGCTTAAGCAGAGAAGGACTTTGGTCAGACATACCCCACCCACCAAATCCAGAATGAGCCACCTACCGGTTCCTGCTCATCCGGCAGAAGTTTCCTCCCACCCTGAGGCTGTCAGCTAACCTTTCTAGAGTCAGAGTGTGTGAATTTCCTAAACAAGCTGACCTCAGTCCTTGTGTCTTCCTGAGGCCCTAAAACACTGCTCACCTGGGGTAGAGAGGAAAGCCCAAACTCCGGGTTAAAACCTGACCCATCATTTTCTGACTGTGACCCCCAAAAAGAAGCTCAGCTGCTCAGAGTATCAGTGTCCTCATTTCTCAAACTGCAATAAGAACATCAAATATGTAATAATATCAGGTTGAGGGAATAACCTTGAACACACTGAAATTTTGGTCTGCAAAAGAAATATGGCTTCTTTATTCTCCGTGACTCACCAAACTTTCCCAGGAACTTCCACCCTGACTGTGGGAGTTAGTGGTGGGAGGAGCAGGACTGCAGAGATAAATGACATGGTGCGAGGAGGGCAAACTAGGGGAGACAGTTAAATAGCATTTCCAACCCAGGGTGACATTGCACACAGGGGCTGCGCCTGAACTCAGCGGTTAAATATTTGTCTTTTCTGGCTTAAAATGATTTCTAAGCTAATTCAATCTCTTTTGAGTAAGTATTGCATCTTTCAGCATGTCTCTTTCTTCTATCACCCTTTCTCTTTCCTGGGATAGTATCTGGTTTTAAGGAAAAGTAACTTGATATGACATCAGTTAGTTAATTGGTTTATTCAGTAAACATAGTTGAATGGATTTCTTATTTCAAGCACTGTGATGGGGGCTAGAGGTAGAGCAGTGAACAAAACAGAACAAAACAAGATAAGAAAAATATCTGTCTTCTTGGAGCTGACATTCTACTGGAGGACCCAAAGAATTTGAAAAATAAATGAAACATATGGTATGTCAGATAATGAGTACAGTGAGAAGAATAGGCAGGAAAGGAAATAGTGAACACCAGGGGAAGATGATTTGCCTTTTTTTTCCTTTTTTTTTTGAGACAGAGTCTGCCTCTGTCACCCAGGCCAGAGAGGAGTAGTAGCATGGTCTCGGTTCACTGCAACCTCCACCTCCCGGGTTCAAGCGAGTTTCATGCCTCAACCTCCCAAGTAACTGGGATTACAGGCACACGCCACCATGCCCAGGAAATTTTAGTATTTTTAGTAGAGACGGGGTTTGGCCATGTTGCCCAGGCTGGTCTTGAACCCTTGACTTCAAGTAATCTTGCTTGCCTTGGCCTCCTAAAGTGCTGGAATTACAGGCTTGTGCCACCATGCCTGATCTTTGCCATTTTTAAGGGGGTTCTCGTGGAATGTCTCACTGTGACCTGAGGGAACATCCGGAGTGAGCCACGTGGATATGTGGGGAAGAACATTCAAGCTGGGGGACACAGCAAGTGCAAGGGCCCTGGGATAGGAGCACGAGGAGGTAGGGTCGGGTCCTGTGCTGGACCCTCACTGACTTCTGGGATCATGTCCCTCATTGGATGTGGTCAGTGAGTGTCCTGCTAGCACTTACTACTGGATTTCATGGCTGATGAAATCTCTCAGCAATTTTGGGGTTCCCACTGAGTTGACCCTTCATCTCAGCCAGATCTTCCATCTGGTCCCGGGTTAAAGCTGTTCACACTCTCCCTTACTGCGTTCTGCACTAGGGGTGTACACTTGGCAGGTCCCTCACTGGTTTTTCTATCTCAACCAGAGACAAGGGAACTTGGGGACCTTCTGGATCTATTTTATGCTGCAGAGAGCTGAGAGCAATGTTCAGCCATGTCCCTCAGCCATTTCTAATCCCCCTTCAGGTAGCACCACGCTGTGCTGTATCCATGCTGAAGATAAGAATTTCTCTAAAGAGCTACCAGTTTCCCTGAGCTATGCTCTAAGAGGCAAAGAGTAAGTGTCCTCTGCTTTGGCAATTTCTTCCAACCAATCTGGGCATTCATAGCAAGAGACCGTCTTGCCCCTACCTTTCTCACGTTAAGTATCTCTACTTCCTGAGTGTTCAGGTCAACCAGTAGACTGCTAGTGGAAGATGCATGAAAGGCCTTGTCCCTAGCTTGTTGGTGGGTCCACCATCAGGCTGGAAGAATGAGGCATGGGTTCTAGCAGGGCTCTCAGGCCCACTGCTGCTGCTGCAGGAGCTGGATTTAAACTTCCAGCTTCCCTGGAAATTATAAGCAGAGTATTTCCCCTCTACTTCCTGTTGGGTATGGTGGTGGTGACAGAGGTTGAATGGAAGCTACTTGAGCTGGACCCTCAGCCTTAGCCTCCTATAGCTTATGGTAAAATGGGATTGTCTGAACCCTCCAGGTTCGCCTAATAATGTATAAAGGAGCTCTTTGAAATTTGGAAATCCCTGAACTTCCTTGATCAATATTGGTCCTTAACATTGTCTTTCTATGAACAACCCTTATCTCATTAGAGCTGAGCAATGAGTTTGTTGTTCTGTTGTTCGCCATTCCCCCAAAGCCCAGAAACTCTGCCCAATTCTGCTTTTTGACAGCCAATGGGTCTCATGTTTAAAGAGGATTGAAATAGGCATCACTTTAATATTTTCAAAATATTGTCATACTCACCATTTGGTTAATTGTGGGAATTCAGGAGACCTATGTAAAGCCCAGAAACCCAGCAGAGATGAGATTGAGGTGGGACATGTCACCTGCCCTTCCATTATACCTCCTCAAAGCACCCTGAGTTCTTTCTTTATAATTCTCATCATACTCTAGTTAGTTAAATATCTGGGTATCTATTTTTTAATGGCTCTTTTTCCCCTAACTAGACTGGAAGTTCTCTGAGGGTAGGTGTCTCATTCATTTATAGTCTTACCTCCAGTGTATAGGCCTCTCAGTCTATACATGTAAATATTTCCCTGGTGTAGGCATCTGGAAAGGAATTGCTAGGTAAAGACTGTGTATAGTTTTAAAATGCGTAAGTTATTGCTCAGTAGCCTCCACAGATGCTTAAAAAAAAAAAAAAAAGTTTATGAGGCTGGGCACGGTGACTCATGCCTGTAATCACAGCACTTTGGGAGGCCGAGGCAGGTAGATCATGAGGTCAGGAGTTCAAGACTAGCCTAGCCAACATAGTGAAACCTCGTCTCTACTAAAAATACAAAAATGAACCAGACATGGTGGCGCGTGCCAGTAGTCCCAGGTACTTGGGAGGCTGAGACAGGAGAATTGCTTGAACCCAGGAGGTGGAGGTTGCAGTGAGTCAAGATCTCACCACTGCACTCCAGCTTGGGCAACAGAGTGAGACTTCTTCTAAAAAAAAAAAATGGTGTATGAGTGTCATTCCCCTCACTTGCCAATAGTTCCTCTTGACACTCTTAAATTAAAAATTGAGATTTTGTTGTTAAATGGTGGCTTTTTCCTTATCTTTTTGTAAACTAAAACACAGACTTCCAGATACTGAAAACCACATAATACAAGTGTGCAGCTTAATGGAGGTTATAAGTGCACATCTTTGTAACCACCATTCAGGTCAATGAACAGAGCATTGATAGTCACCCCAAAAGCGTCTCCATCTATTCCATCCATCACAATCGTCTCCATCCCCCAAATTAGGCACTCCCCTGACTTTTACAGCCACCAGTTATTCGCAATCCTTTACAGTCTCATTGCTAAGGGTGCATCCCTAGACACCCTATTTATACAGTTACAATCTGATATCTCTTAAGATTTCTTAAATTTTTTAATTTACCAGTTCTCTTCATCCCTTTCTTATCTTTGCAAGTTACCTATTGAAAAACGTAAGTCATTTGATCTATAACTTTCTGCAATATAAATTTTGCTGATTGCATACTCAAGGTAAAATTCAATGTATTCCTCTGACCTCTGCATTTCCTGCAAATTGGTACCTATATCCAGAGGTTTGATCAGGCTCAAGTTCTCCCATTTTGGCAAAACCTTTGGTGGTGATACATTGTTTCATTAGGAGGCATATAATATCTGGTTGTCTGTCTTTTAGGACAGTAGGAATCATTGATGCTCAAAGCCTAGATCCTCTAATTTTTTGGGCATTACAAAATGATAATATTCTGTTAAGTGATATTCACTAGTTAGCTGGAACAGTCACATGAAAAAGATACTCCTCATTGTCTACTATTTCTTAGCGGTACAGTTCATATAGAAAAGACAGAATACATGCTTGATGATTTTTCTTCATTCATGAATCTGCAAGATAATGATCTATTGTCCTATCATCCACCAATTGTGACAAAATCATTTTTATATCATTACAAATGCATGGATTTAAAGATATTTAATTAATTTGCATTCATTACCATCTTTATTCTTACAGAAACTGACATTGTCTCATCTGTGGCTGGGGGAGCCTCTTTAATATGACCCCGAGCCTTATTTTACATATCCCAGGTAATCTTTGATAGCTTCCTTGTGAACAAGTCCATCTTACAAACACCACAAGGACATACCAGCAGCCTGACAGATCTATTAACTTACCACAGCCAAGGAAACAGCACACACACCAAAGGGCCTCTGGGTGGCTGTGGAGGTGCAGGAGGAGTCACCTAACAAAGAAACAAATAGGGTTACTGTAGGATTAAGGGAAATGGCAGATTCAAGTATAATGTAAATGAAGCAGTGTCTGATAGACTTCAAGGCAAGGCCGGGCCACAGGGCAGTGTGTAAAGGAATTAACATCAGGCCTAGGCTGAGAAACTGATTCAGGATCCCGTTTCCGTGGAAGGTAGAAAATGAGGAGAGAGGTGGAATTTTATATTCCAAAACCCCTTAGCTGACACCCAGCACCTGGCTCTGAAATCAAGGCTGCTTTTCTGTATCGAAAAGGCTCCCTTCCTGGGGGAAGAATATAACGTTTCTTTCTTGCTGATATGATTTCAAATACAAAGTTTCCTAGAGTTGTGATTAGAGAAAAGAGAGTTTCTCAGCACTTTGCTCTTTTGTTAAGAAAGGCAGTTTCACAGGCTCACATTGGCTATCTGGAGTGACAAGATAGTCTAGGCTCGTTTTGTACAGGTTCTGTGCCAGGTCTTGAATTAGTTCTAAGTTTTACAGCAGACATCTTTACCCCAGTCTCCCTTCAAATAAAAACATACCAATGTGCACATTGTGTAAGAACCTTAAAACAGGATACTGTACTTCCATTTCACCTCTCCCAGCCTTTGTGCTATTGTCATACATTTCACTTCTATGTATCCTATGAACCCCGCAGCACAATGCTGTTAGTTTATTTTAAATAATTATCTTTTAAAGAAATGTCCTGCGAGGCAGAGTTTGCAGTGAGCTGAGATCACGCCACTGTGCTCCAGCCTGGGAGACATAGTGAGACTCCATCTCAAAAAAAATAAGAATAAATAAATGTTTGAGAACAACAGTTGTTTACATTTACCCACGCAGTTATCAGTTCTGACTTTCTTTACTCCTTTATGTAGACATCCAGATTTCCCTCTGGCACCATTTTCAGCCCCAAATTCTTTACAGAGCAAAAATATTCTAAAAATGGAGAAATAAAGACTTTTTCAGATATTCAGGCAGAAGGCCTGAATAACTTCCTTTGACATTTCTTGTACTAAAAGCTTTCAGTGATCAATTATCTCCATTTTCAAATATCTGAAAAAGTCTTTATTTCTCCATTTTAAGAATATTTTTGCTCTGTAAAGAATTCTGGGCTGACTTTTTTCCTTTTATTACTTTAAAGATCTCTACCATCTTCCAGTGTGCGCTTTCTGACAATAAGTCTTCTGGGTTTTTTTTTCTTTGAGACAGTCTCACTCTGTCACCTAGGCTGGAGTGCAGTGGCATGACCATAGCTAACTGCAGCCTTGACCTCCTAGGCTCAAGTGATCCTCCCACTTCAGCTTCCCTGGTAGCTGGGACTACAGGTGCACACCAACACTCCGGGCTAATTTTTTATTTTTATTTTTTGTAGAGACAGGGTCTCACCTAGGCTGGTCTCAAACTCTTGGGCTCAAGCGATCCTCTCATCTCAGCCTTCCAAAGTGCTGGGATTTCAGGTGTGAGCCACCACACCCAGCCTCTCCTATTATTTTTGTCTTTACTCCTATGTACATAATGTGTCTTTTCTTCTGCTGTTTTAAGATTTTTTTTCTTTCACGTGATTTTTGCAATTGGATTATGATAAGCTTTTGCATGCTTCTCTTTTAGTTTTATTCAGCTTGTAGTTCACTGAGGGTCATGGTTCTACCGACTTGGAGTTTTCATCAAACTTGGAATTTTTCAGCCATTATTTCTTCAAATAATTTTTCTGCCCCTCCATTCTCCTCTCCTTTTGGCATTCCAATTATATGTATGTTAGACTACATACATAGTATGTAGTCATGCGACCCATGGGTCACTGACACCCTGCTCTTTTTTCCCTCCATCTTTTTTCTCTCCATGTTTCATTTTGGATGATTTCTGTTGCTGTGTCTTCAAGTTCATTTATCTTTTCTTCTTCAGTCTAACCTGCTATTGATCTCACTAAGTATATTTTTCATTTAATATTTAATGTTTCATCTCAAGTATTCCATGTGAATGTTTTTTACATCTTTATTTCTTCTCATCATGCTCATGGTTTCCTCTACCTTTTTTACTGCTTGGAGCATATTTGTCATAGCTGTTTTATCATCCTTGTCTGCTACTTTCATCATCACTGTCATTTCTGTGTTGGTTGATTTGGTTTTCTCCTGGTTATGGATCATATTTTTCCTCCTTTTTTTTTTTTTTGTATGTCTGAAAAATATTTTTACACTTTTGGTTTCTGTATTTTGTTGTACTCCTCTAAAGAGTGTTAGATATTTTTCTGGCATGCAGCTAAGTTAGTCGGAATCAGATGAATATTTTCAAGACTGACTTTTAAGCTTTGTTAGGATGGGTACAGGGTATTCTTTAGTCTAGGGTTAATTTAGCCCCCACTAATAAGGCAATAGCCTTCTGAGCACCAAATGCTACAAATTTTACAGAGTCTTCCACTCAGGAAGGTGGAAACACAAGCTATTCCCAGACCTATACAATGACTGGGAATTGTTCTGCTTACTTGTTTTTATTTTTATTTTTATTTTACTTTAGGTTCTTGGGTACATGTGCAGGTCATGCAGGGTTGTTGCATAGATGCATACTATATCCGGCATTTCTCCCCATGTTATCCCTCCCTACCCTTCCCACCCCCCACTGTCTGTCCCCTAGCCCCCCAACTGCCCCCCAGTGTGTGCTGCTCCTCTCCCTGAGTCCATGTGTTTTCATTATTCAACACCCACCTATGAGTGAGAACATGCAGTGTTTGGTTTTCTGTTCTTGTGTCAGTTTGCTGAGAATGATGGTTTCCAGATTCATCCAAGTCCTTACAAAGGACACGAACTCATCATTTTTTATGGCTGCATAGTATTCCATGGTGTATATGTGCCACATTTTCTTTGTCCAGTCTATCACTGATGGGCATTTGGGTTGGTTCCAGGTCTTTGCTATTGTAAACAGTGCCGCATACTGAATAGGCAA